>VXAV01011356.1:89724-100988 GCA_013399715.1 Alectura lathami | reverse complement strand
CGGCGCGGCCCTTCAAGCTGCGCAAGAGTCTCGGTAGGGGCGGCCGCGGCGTGGCGGAGCAGGGGCGGCAGCGGGCGGTGCGCGGGCGTAACGCTTGTCCTCTCTCCCGCGCAGCCACCAGACGGGAGGAGGTGGCCGGCATCCGGGCGAAGTTCCCGACGAAGATCCCGGTAATTCGCTGTTCCGCGGGCGGGGGCCGCCGCTGTGCTTGCGGGAGGCTCCCAGCGCCTCCGTCTTGGAAGTTTGGGAAGAGGGGCGGTGGGGGAGGGGGTGTCTCTAGGGCTTCTGAGTGCCTGTAATTGACAGGTAATCGTTGAAAGATACCAGAAAGAGAAATACCTTCCCCTGTTGGACAAAACCAAGTTCCTCGTTCCCGAGGAGCTGACCATGACGCAGTTCATCACCATCATCAGGTAGGTGACTGTGCCCCCCTGCTCCCCTCGGCACTGCCTGTACACGGGGGTGTGAGGGGCCTGGTGGTGGCATTCCTGCTGGAAGGAAGCCTCCGGGTGCACCTGGGGAGAGAATTCCTGTGCTGCCTGGACTCCTGAAGCCTTCTCTCTTCCCCCTAACTGTAGTGGATGAGGGTTGTACCAGGCTCTTGCTCTGCTTTGCACCTGCTTGCTGAAGGTGGTTGTGGGGCTCTGCTCCTAGCTGCTGCTGCCCTGCTGTTACTGTGCCTTAGTGCATTGCTCAGGCTTGTGGCATCTCTAGGTGTGAGCTGCGTGGAACACACTTCCAAGGTGTTCTTTATAAAAATGCTGGCAAAGAAGTCTCCTAAAGTATTTAGAGCAGCATTTTCTGCCCAAGTGCTGTGGAATCATAAATCCTTCAGACTATAAGAAGTGCATGGAAGGGATCTTCCTAGTTATTAACTTATGTTAAAGATGCTTTTGGTTTTTGCACAGCCAGTCTTCATGTGTAAAGCCTCTGAAAAGCCTTCTCTTCTGAAGGCAGGCTTGCTTTAAAATAAGTGTAGCAGACGATGCTGGAACTCAAAGCCAGGCTCAGTAGCACTTGTAGTCCAGCAGTTCAAAGCCTTCCTTTGGAGCAAGCCTCCTAGCTTCCAAGCACAGTTCACCTCCTGCTGATGGAGATGGTAAACCACACAATGACTTCACACAGCATTTCTTGTACATAGTTCATGCAACTGTTCTGCGTAATCTCTCTCATAGACTAAGGTTGAAACCTTAAACTTGCTAATTCTTGGTCCTTTATTTCCCTTCCCCTCTTCAACTAGAAGCAGGATGGCTCTAACTGCTACGCAAGCCTTCTACCTGCTGGTGAACAACAAAAGCCTAGCCAGTATGTCCTTGACCATGGCAGAGGTGTACAGGGACTACAAAGATGAAGATGGCTTTGTGTACATGACATATGCTTCCCAGGAGATGTTTGGATGCTACTTACCCACTCTAGGGAGAACTGTGGAATGCCTCCAGAATACCTAAAGCTGGGGTCCATGTTCTGCAGCTAAGCAGCTGTGCTAGGAATCGTGCCTGTGACATGAAGCTCGGAGATGCTCCTTCCAGCATGAGTTCTTGAGCTCTGTACCGGGGAGTTATGACCCAAAAGCTGGCAGGACCGGCTCAAGGCAGGCGTGGTGGTACACTTATCCACAGACAATAATTTAGATATCTATTTTTATACTTGAAGACACTACGGGGGTTTTTGGAACTGCACTTCCACTTTTTTTTTTTGGCAATACCAATGTTTGTGATGTAACTGCTTTTTAAGGTGTTGTTTAAGAGTAAAATAAAGAAGTTTTTAATTATTGGTTGAATGTCAGTTTTAATCTGGGGAAATGTCCTAGAATAATCCTGGGAATCTGAGCTCAGTGCCTCTTAAGTGAAGCATGGCTTGCACAGCTGCTGCTTGAACTTACAGAATGAGATAACAAAGCTTAAGCCTGCTCACACAGGAGCAGACCCATACCATAGCAGCTTATTAAACAAAGTACCTGAGCTACAGGTTTGTACCAGTGCTAGAACAGGGTTCAGTGTAGTTTAACACCTGAATAAACTACTGTCAGCTATAGCAGAAGATACTGTGAATGCCTGTGACAAAAAACTACATTTAAAAAAAAAAAAAACCACCTTTAAATGCACATGACATGACTTTAACCCTAATTTAATCAAGTGTTCAGGAGTCTGTTCTTCCTGCTGAACCCTGCAGTCCTGGTATCTGTAGGTAAGACAGCCATATCCTTCACCTACAGGCACCTGCACAGCTCTTGTGCTGAGGGACTGCAGTGAGCCCTCTCACAGGAGTGGGTGTCTGTGCTGTGGTATGTCAGTGTTGCTATCAAGGGTCCAAACTGTCATGCAGTGAGATGCTGATTGGTTTAACATACAAACTTTCTAAAAACAAGTTAGAGGAATTCTTGACAGGAGGCTCAGCCTGGAGCGCAGCTCAAGCTGGCTCTCCTGGTTTCCTCATGTCAGGAATGTATCAGAAAGTTGCACATGTCCTGATCGTGCATAATCAACTTAAAACCACAGGTTATTTAAAAATCTGTTGCAGTGTGCAGTTAAGGAACCTTCACAGCCTCAGCTTAGGACAGTCAAATTGTTATGTTATGATGCAACTGTTTTGTTCAGTACGAAACTGATTTGCAGAATGATGAATGTAGGAATTGCTGGGCTGAAGGAAGAAGTGTTGACAGTATTTAAATTGTGCATAAGGAAGGAATGTTTGTGTGTGTGCATAAGAACTTTTTGCAGTTCTTCTCCTGAACTTAAAGCTCTGAGCGTATCTGGGTTCAAGCTCTAAACCTAAAAGGTACTGTATTCCCTGTAAGGAGTACCTGCATCACTGAAGGTGTTATCTGTCAGATCATAAACCATGGGGGGGGGCAGGAGGGGCAGGCACAAAGAAATCATTGACCTGACCAACTCAGTAGAAATGGGCAGGCTATGTCAGCGTATAGGTTATGAAAACACAGGGGCTTTGGAATCCCAGAATCTGTTGCTTGGACAGAGTTCCATTATACTCCTAATGGAAACAGTTTCCATTTCACAAACCGAATGCAAACAGTCGGTTGTTAGAAACCCTCAGGGAGGCAAGGACACCTGTTTGGCAGGAGCACCAAGCAGCAATGTTGAACAGCTGTGGGAACCTCGCGGTGGGGAAGCAGGGGGGAAGTCTTACCATGTTCAAGCTCTCTTGCCAGCCTAAGAGCTCAGCTAATATTTTGCTTCATTGGCTCCTCTGTGTTTGTCTTCCTGTCCTGTGTGATGCTTGGTTCGTGAAGAGAAAAGCGCTACAGATTCTTGGCTGGGGCACTTTTGCTTCTGACAGCCAGCTTTCTTTAGTTTGTAATGTAGTGGCTGAGGAGTAAGTGCTGGCCCTTCCAGCTTTTACTGACATTAGACTGTGTGCTGTCTAAGGGGCCGAGTCACAGATCCAGCCAAAAAAGTTGCATGGGAAGAAGGTCAGTTGCAGGTGATGAGCATTGTTATAAACCTGTTTAAACTGGCCTGCTGAACCCAGAGAGGTCTCAAGAGCTGGTAAAGCTCCATTGTTGGGTAATAGTAATAGCATGCCCTTCTACCAGGTGTCAAAGCAAGTAGGATTAACCATCAAAGACAGCTTTCGAAGAGTCTTAAAGTAATAAGCTGGGAGTTAGATGCCCAAATAAATTGGTTATCCTGCTGGTGGAGTTGCCCTGGTGTGATGAGAAGCTCTGAGCTGAACCTATTGTCCCTTGAACTGCGGGGAACAGCAATTAGAAAAGAAGCAAACAGAAAAACTTTGCTCTAATGACTGACATAAGCAATTGAGATAAGCACAGCTGCTTCCAATGAGCTGCTGCTGGAAGAGCTAATATTTGCCTGAGCTGTTGTGCTTTGATTGGAGATAGCTACGTAATTTCTGGAATGAAGGACACCGCTGTAAGCCTGGGATAAGTAAGTGCGATAGCACTCTCCTAAGTACCACCAATGTAAAATGAGAAGGCAGAGATGGTGCTTATGTTTGTAAAAGTATATTCATTTCTGAATTAGGATGTGGACTCTGGTTCTCTGCTACCCAAAATCTCCACCAGAGGGAAGAAAACAATCTGAGCACACTTGTTTCTGCCATAGACTACCAGCTAACTCCTGGAAGGGCTTGAGGCTGTGGCTCCAAAGCTCTTAGGTATGTACATGCTCTGCTGAAGCTGCTTTTTAGGTTGGGTCCATAGCCCTTGGCCCCTTGCAAGTTCAAGCATTATGTCTCACCTTCAAACTCTTCAAATATGAAACCAATCTAATTGAAAAGACATTGAGCTAAAGTATGGAATGAGGACTGAAACTGCCCTTGCTGTTGAGTTTTGTTGCTTTGTTTGTTTGTTTTTTTTTTTTTTTTTTTTTTTTTTCTTTTTGAAGTGAGTATTGTGTAAAAGAGTACTGAGGGAGCTGTGATTCAACATAGCCAAGTGGAATTATACAGAAATAACATTAGGGGAAAAAAAAATAAGGTCTATTTTCCTTAACTTCACTAAGGCACTTGGAAAGCTCTAGTGGTAATAACCACAAATATTGCTAGTGTTATTAAAAGGGAAATACAAAAGCAGCTAAAATCAAGAGCTTCATCTTTGCTGCACAGAATGATATTTTAATGAAACATATCATTTGTGTCTGTAATGTATGCCTGCGCAGTGACTGCTCTGGGAACAGGATGGAATTTTCTTGCTCCCGAGAGACCTGAGCAGGCTTTGCGCAGAAGCTGTGTACTGTGGGTTGCAAGTACTCTGAATACTCATCAGGACAGCTGGAGGACACCATGACAGCAGTTCAGAAAAACAACCATCTCGGAGCTCTAGTTTTTGTTTGAAACAAAAACAAGGAATGGGGAAAAAAAAGTCTCACCAACGTACTTAAACTTCAAGTGGGTAGAAATCGCTTTTTTTTTCTGTGCCTGTTAAGAGCAGCCATCCATAGGCAGCTACAAAATGCATCCAATGCTTTGTAGAGTGCAAATTGTCATTTGCTGCTGCACCGCAAACATGATAACCTCAGCTTGGGCCTTGGTGCAGTGAGCAGCAGCAATGAGGAGCTTTCTGAACTGACTGGATTATAAAATTCCTTATGATTACGTGGACAGAATTAATGAATGAAAGGAGGTTATTAATCTTGTCTCTCAAGTAATGCAGGCAAGAAGTCTTGTGAATTTAGACGGGCTTTTTATTGCCTTTGCCTGCTAAATGTTTACAGATGGTGGTAGCTTCATGATAATAGTTAAAAACCCACAACCGTTAAACATACTAAGTGACAGACTGTATCCTCCTCCTCTTCAAGTTATTTTTTTGTTTATGTATCTTACAGTAAATTGGGAAAGTGAAAAAATGGGACAGGACATAACCTTCAGCATCAGATTGCACTGCTGCATTCCCCTGTTAAGAAAGCCCCTATAGAAACTATGGGGATAAAACCAAAAGACCTAACCAGGAGATAAACTAATTTTAGAACAGTGTTTTGTAATGCATGGGCCATGGAGCGGAGAGGGAGAGAAGAAGGGTTACTTTGGAAAACTCCCAGGGGGTCTCCGAGGGGTGACTGAGGAATGCAAATTCATTTACGTTACAGTACAACCTATGCACAAGTTCTCTAATGCCATACACACATCCCCAAGCATCGCTGTTCCAGAAAGGTGTCTCAAGAACCTTTCTGTATTTAAAAATATTTCATTATTCTTATAGAGTTTTGAATCATAGAATATCCTGAGTTAGAAGGGACCCACAAGGATCCCACAAGGATCATTAAGACCAAACTTTGTCAAATTTTAGACTAGCAAAAACAATCAAGTTCTGCCTATAGAAATGTGCTTAGTTTCTTTGGCTTTTCGCTAAGATGCTTAGTGGTTGCTGTACACAGCTCTTTTCACCGATGTGTTTGTGTTGCTCCTTAAGAGCACAAGTTTCACAGCAATCTGCTGCTTGTTCCTCTGTAGTCCACAACGTGCAAAGGCATTTAGGTTCTACAGTAAATAACAGTCTGGCCCTAGTTTGGGGGAACATGAATATAACTTCAGTGAGGGTGGCCAATGCCTTTAAGGCTCCCCTCTACAGAGCCATAACTGTGTCACTCCCTGCCTCCTGTTTTCCACCTGGTTCCTGTCTTGCGTTTGACTAACATTCCTATGGCACACAAGCGTTCAGCGGCAGCATAGTCCGGCTTGGTTTGAAGAACCCATAGCACGTACCGATGCTGGAGTCTGAAGAGCAGAGCAGCCGGGCAGACCCTCGGGAGGGGGGCGGGCAGTGTGCCCTGTGAGTGAGCACAGTTTCCAAGCAGGCTGGAGGGGAGCCGGGAGGGGCTGCTCAGGCCACCCAACACTTACGTCATGTCCGGCTGGGGCCATAAAGGACCTTTATGAGGCTGCTCGTGATTTGTGGCAGGGTGGGCTTGGCCACCAGTGTTTATTTCTGCAAATAATCCAGGATCCTGACTTCACTTGCTGTGTGTAATGGCATGGTCTGGTTCCATGGGCCTTCAGCCCGAGCCCGCAGTACGTCAGAAAGGTGGGAAAGCTGTCGATCCCATGGTCCTTGAGACCATGCAGAAAGAACCAGGTTCATCTGCCATTGATCAAGTGCTCCTTGGTAGACCTGAAGCTCATTTCCCGTTCTCAAGAACAAAGCCAAGACTTTACAGCCTGCCAGATGGATTTGCAGGGAAATCTTTAGGTCAGCCAAGCAGTGGGTGAGGAGAGGGGACGGAGCGGAGAGAGGGGCTGGGAGGTGTATCAGCGCTTCCACCCAGAGCAGCTGCAGCCATGTGTTCTTCACAAGTCTGTCTGTGACTGAATGGAAAGGCTGAGTCTCAGCGTGACATCACTCAGGCAACCATTACACCCATTAGCTCAAAAAGAGAAGTTATGAGAAAAAACATGCAGGCACATGCTTTCAGATGGAGGGTGGGTAAAGCCTCTTCCTGAATAAAGTGAACTCTGTTAATGGAAAAAAATGCACAGGATGGTGCTGAAAGGAAGACATAGCGAGTAAAGAAATTCTAAGTGCTGGCACTGCTTCAAAAGGAGACTTGGCCTTTGCTCTGAGAACTTAAAACTTAATGTCAAGTGATGGATATGAGCATGGCCTCTGCCTGATCCTCCACCCCTAAAACGCTGCATCTGTGCTCAAAAATTACCAGTCAAATTGTGATATGAGCTGCATATTTGAATGCTTACTAGATGAGGAAGAGTAGCTCATTTTCCAGCAGCTTGGTGCATTAATCATCAACAAAATAAAACAGCCATCAATAGAAAAAACAGCTGCTGTGCTACAGGTGAGAGGAGGATCACCAACTTAGTGCAGACACATCTGTGCTGTCTAGACTGTCCGGGTAACCCAGTCACTGCAGGGGTTAGGAAGATATTTTTGCTATTCCAACTGTATTGGCTGTGTTATAAACCTGTCAAAACTGTCAAGAAAGGCCTCGGGAGAAATACTGCATTTTCCTAGGAGGCAGCTGTATTTGGTTTAACCCTCAGCTCTTCCCAGCCATCCTCATGCTCGCTGAATTTTGCTCCCATTCTTTTCTTTTTTTTTTTTTTTTTTGAAAGGAACCAGGTTTTCTGTGCTTGCAGAACCTGATACAGATTCCAAGATTGCTGAAAACTATAAATAATACACCCTCAGTTGCCATGTGACAAACATGTATGAGAATTCACAGTTGTTCTATTCTTGTAATTCAGCCCATGTTGGAGCCGCAAAATTTGGATATGCCTCAGTCTGTCTGGCAGATCTGGAGCAGGAATTTAGATAGGACGACTGAGGCTGTTACTGCCATTAACTGCTCCCTCCCTTCCAGTGAATTTGGTTGATAGAAAAAGTGTCCAATCCCTTCCTGAATCAGCTGAAGAACAGCTGTATGTTTTAACACCGAAGGAGGATGCCTCACATGAGTTCTTCTGATGCTGGGAGGTGTCAATCTCCAGGAAGGGGCTGGCTGGTCCAGAGGGAGCATGTTACAAGAAACTGGGGTGGCGTGGGGAGCTGCTGCTGGTATAGATGGCTCTGGAAGATGATGTGGCCACGCCGGGATCCTAAAGAAGGTGTCCTTTGGTTCTGCTGTCCAAGACAGCTGGCCCAGTAAGCTGCTGTTGAGCATGATTATGCATCATGTGCTTCACAGAGGAGCATTCTGTATAACTCAGGGGATAAAGCACTTATCTAGAGTGGGGCAGACCTCGCTAGGATTCCCCCTTGTGCCTGATGAGCCTGAGACACACACGCCATGCTGTGCACCCTGGTTAGTGCATGGACCCAGCACAGAAAGTAAATGTGGTGCAGCTGGAAGCTCGGTCCCTTGTAGGCCAGGCCCAGAGTCACAGTGGAGGTGTGTGGCAACGGGGCTTGAACCCAGCTCCCACACTAGCCCTGCAGCCTACCTTTTCTTTCTGGAAATTATCCATCTGTAAGATGTATGAGTGGCTTCTATTTTACTGGTGGGCAATTCAGGCTGTTTTGAGGGGCCTGATCCAAAACTCTATAAAATAAATGAAGCAATTCCAGTAGAAGCTAGAGCATGCACTGACAGCACTGCCTGGAGCCACAACAGCTGCAGAACTAGAGCTACCACACTACGGTCCATGGGAGGAAGCACTTCAGCACAGGAGGTATAGACAGAAGGGAAGTTCAAACACCATAGCAAACATGAAAGGTTTTGTGTTTAATTTGCTGGAAAGTTTTTCTTCAAAATATGCTTTTGCCATGTATCTTGTTTCCCCATTCAGACTGCTGTATTGTTCCCCGTCGGATTAATTCTATTTCTGCTGGTTTGTCAGGAGGGAAGATCTAAATCTTTACCTATTTTTATATGAGGGGAAAAGATGAATGAAAGGAAATGTTTGCTGACTGTACAGTTACACGTGTGCCTGCAACAAAAAATTGCAATATGTATGGGAACAGGCACTTGGGTAACACTGAAAAGTAGATACATGTTATTTTAATCTAGGTGCCTCCTCTTTTAAAAATGAGGTGGGGTTTTCTGGTAATTCTCAGCATAGTAATTTTTTTTTTTTGGGGGGGTGGTTTTTCATTTTTTTTTAGTTACGTATAACTGATAGCCACACACATTTGGTGACACTGTGTTTTATGGCCATTTTCTTGTGGATGATTTGTTAACTGCAGTGCTACATGAAAAAGCTACAGTGGAGTACCTATGTCATGCTATAAAAACCAGAGAAACAGAGCATAGAGGTGCAGCAGGGAGCAGTTTGCCATTGCATGGAGCAAATAAGTCAGTAAGAATTCATACTATTTGCATGCATAAGATCCAGAGCTGGCGAAGTCATTTGCAGAGTGGACACCCTACACGTATTTTCATCAAGCAGAACAAGAAATGAGAAACTGCAGAAGGTGAGCAGTTGGGAATGGTGTACTTTATCAAAACCTCTCTCCAAAAGTGCTATAAACAAGTCAGCAGAGTTCCTGCAGGCTGAGGGTGCAATTCCTTTTTCAAAGATTTCTCTACCCAGAGGCAAGATCTATAAAGCATGTCCTGAAACAGTGGTGGCTTTAGGATTATGGCTTAGTACTCACAAAGAGCTGAAAAGGTATGTTTGGGTTCTCAGCTGGAAGAACAAGCCCTTCTTAAAGTTAGTCTTGACTTCTTGCCTTTCCTGGCTAAATTGTCCATGGAGTGATTAGATGATTACCTCCAACTGATGGTTCAAGAAAAACTTTGGAAAATTCTAGCAGTAAGCTGCACTGCTTCCATGCCAGGCTCCTTCCACAACAATTTCCAAAACGCTTCCTCTGTGAAACACACAAAACCTATGCTCATACACACTATATACTGCTGAAACAAGCTTCATAGTTTCAAGTACATAGTTTCAAAAACAAAGGGAGAAAGAGGGAAGAAAGTTATATATGGCAATCTGGTGAGGCTCTCGTTATCGAAACTGCCATGAGCCTGCATTTCAAGGTATCCTCCAAAGCTTCTCATTATGAGGTGGGACTGAGGAGAACAAGGCTGAATGGCTGAAACATGGTTGCAGGAAAAATCCAGCCCAACGTGTGTGCAGCAGAAGCCACGCAACTTGGCTGCTTGTTGACAGTTATTTTCTCGATGCACCAATCTATGCTTTTCATAGAACCATAGAATCATCTGAGTTGGAAGGGATCTTTAAAGACCATCCAGCCCAACTCCCCTGCAGTAAGCAGGGACACCTACAGCTGGATCAGGTTGCTCAGAGCTCTGTCCAGCCTGACCTTAAACGAATCCAGGGACAGCGAGGGCATCCACCACCTTTCTGGGCAACCTGTGCCAGTGCTTCACCACCCTTAATGTAAAAAAACTTCTTCCTTGTATCTAGTCTGAATCTCCCTTAGCTAAATCAAAAATTTCTTTAATAAGTAGCCCTGAGTCTGCTCATACAGAGATAGAGGAACTATGTCTTGCCCCATCTTTTCTACATAATTAGAGCCAAAACTTACTTAAATTGCAATATAGGAAAGGGTTGAGTTGTTTGATAGCACACTGTCAAGTGCAAACTAGGATAAGTCAAGGAACAAAGCAATTAGCCATTTTTTTTTTAATTCAAAAAATACAGATGTTAAATTTGACTATCAGTGGATTAATCTGCGAATGCCATCAGAATTTCACTGAAGAAAAATTAAGTCAGTCTTACCTTCAGTATTTTTTTTAGAGGAGAAAGAATACAACAACTTGTCTATGCATGGACTGTGAAGCCTAGTAGGTTGTTGTTGGTACACTCTTCAGAAGATGTTACAGACAAATTGAAGTTTAGAGAGACAGATATGCTGCAGACAGAGTCTTTTAGGCTGCATCTGCGCATTTTGATGCAAGTCAAACCCTTCTGGGAATCTGTTAACAAAGTTTTGATCTTTGTGAGATTAGTGTTAGGAGTACAGATAGCTGGGACAGCACCTAGCTAGTGACATTTGAGAATAAAATCCTTTGGATAGGGCAGGATTTTCCTCAATGTTTGTGTTTTCTGACCCTTCTGACTAGGCTTACAAATGCTATGTTGTACTTATGCACTTACCAAAGAAGTTAACGCTGCATAGAAGTCTGCAACAGAACCTTGATCGATAACCCTCTGAGATTTTTTGAGCAATGCAGGATTATGCAAGCAATAAAAATAAGTGCTTCAAAGTTATTTTCTTCTGAGACATTAGAGGAAATAAGATTAATAAAAATCATCTACAGCAGGCCAACAATCAAGGCTCACACAGATCTCAGTGCTCAAAATACGTGTCTTTCCAAGCAACAGATCTGGCTGAGTCTCTGTTTTACTAATTTTAACAGAGACTGGTT
>VXAV01011356.1:42043-53027 GCA_013399715.1 Alectura lathami | reverse complement strand
GGGGGCTGGGCACCGTGTGGCGGGGGCCGGTGGCGGTCGGAGCGGCGGGGCCGAGCTTCCCTGCCCGGCTTCGGGTCCCTGGGCGAAATGTTAAAATACAGCTAACGCACTGAAGCACGTTAAGCACCGTAGCACTGGTGAGAAAATCGTGGGCAGCATCCCGGAAAGGCTGGGTCAGCACAGCATTCAGCACTGTTTTTATCCCTGCTGTCCAGTCACGTCTGAACCCGGGCTGATAGAAGGGGCTTTCTGGCAGCTATGGATTAAAACGCTGTAGGTGTAACATTACATCTCTGTCTGTTGCTTCGTTACAATGCTTGTATGTGAAGAAGCTAAACGCTAGTAAGTAAGAGTTAGGAAGATCTGAGCAGAGATACGGGTGCGGAACTCAGATGCAGTGGCTGCCAGGCTGGGGCTGTTGCTGCCACCTGCTCTCCACGCGGGTCACCGGGAGGCGCTGGTCGTGCTGAAGGAACCGGTCCTGACAGCGGTGCTTACGCAGTTCAGTGTGCTCGCACATCGGGTCAGTCACAGCAAGGGATCCATGACCAGCAGTAGCTGAGCGCACACATGACAACAAGGTGAAAATGACAAACCTCAGCTGCGCTGGAACTAAAAGGCATCACAGAATTTTGGCAGGACGCGAGGCCCTGTGGCTAACCCAGTGAACGGCGAGGGAGGGAGAGGAAGTGGGTCATGGGCTGCAAGGGGAGAGGTGAGGGCAGATGTTACAGCAGTGAGGCCCGGGGGTTGGTGTAAGAATTAGCGCTCTAAGTCGATTTTAAATCTGTATTTATGTATTACTTTCATTTTAAAAAGCCCTGAACACCTATATCCCATACCAAAATTTGAAGTGGATCACAAAGGAGCCACTACAAGAATAGTCAAACCACCCAAAAAAGGCATAAAACTAACATTTTTATTTCAGTGGTCTGGTTTATGTTTGGGGACATCTTGTGCATGGTTTGACTTCCTATTTAACCATCTGCTACAATCGAGCTGCATTATCTCATTCTGCCTATCTGACACATTAAATAACACAGTCAACTCGAGTTTGATTGCTGGTGTGTGCCGCTCGTACTGCACGCTGGGACAACCAGGGACGCCACAGTGCCAAACTTGATTTCTTCCTACTGGCAACACAGATGCTGGAACCTTCTGAACAGTCTCAGATCGATTTTATTCCTGATGTTTCTTATCCTCAGGAAATATGTCTCTGTATCTTTGCTAATGAGAGCAAGTGCAGTCTCTGAACACAGTGAAGAATGGGGAGAAGACTCAGACAAAAGAGACTACTCGTGCAGTACTGAATTATGCAAATTTTCTCTGCACTCTTATAAAACCTTTCGTTTGTTAAGCTAGTACTGCTTAAGAATTCAATCGCTTTTATTTCAGGAAGTCTGGCTGTCAGGTAGTTAGACCATTTATTCAATTTGTTATAAAGAAGTTTTATTTCTCTCTGACAGGTAGCAGAATTACATTTGCTGCACCCTTTATCTGCCTTTTATTGGAATTTTCATTTATGAACAGCTTCTTTTCACAGGTTTTTATTTTTATTTTTATTTTTAATTAAGCTTAGCAAAGAAGCCAGGCTTTGATAGCATTAGCAAACTTATGTACACACTATACTTACTTGAGAGAAATGTAGAGGAAGGCATCCTTAAACTATGTGTTGTAAGAGAGAACATGTTTTTAAATGGAAAATGTGGAATTTAGCTGGACAATATATCAATAATGTTAGTAAAGTCATTAAAGGCCTATATTATCTAAGCTGATATTGCAACAGGCAGCTGCTCCAGTCAGGCCAGGCCAAGAGCAAGATTTATTTGGGCTGTATGTCACATATCAGCTAATTCTGTTTAAACTCCTAAAGCCATTTGCAGGCCTCAGCCACTGAACAGGTACAGAGGAGGACAGAGAAGCCATACATACCAAGTTCCTGCATCAGAGTCATATTTACCTCTTTCCCAGAGGTTTGGCATCTGGACTGGTCATGATTTGTTCACTGCTGGGTGCACACAGCTTACGGAATCATTTCCCAGTGAAGAGCTGGGTGAGTGTGATGCTGGCATTCCATTCCTGTGCAAATCTTACTGTATTTGCTGACAGCCTGCTTAGGTAAGACCTGTGCCCATCAACTTCTTCCTGATAATGTGGTAGTGAAGTAAACACAGCTCTGCTAAGTAATACCTCGTGAAGCTCATTGAGCTCAAAAGGAACACAACGCCAGGTAAGAAGTATTTGAAATGTATGTTTGTCAGTGCCAGGCACATCTGACCTTCCCTCTGCGCCCTGGATTCTCCCAGTGAAGGCAGAACATGAATCCACATGTTTCCAATGAGTAGCAGAAGCAAGCTGCTTGTGAGTAATCCCATGGAAATGAGCAGTGACCTATAATTTGTGTGATTCCTACTGCCAGTGGGAACCTGCTGTTTGCCATCGCAGGGTGTTGCCAGCATTTTGATTTGGTCATCTGCCTCAGTGCTGTGAGTTCTGCAGGTCTGCTTTGAATACTCCAGCAGTAATTCTTGGCTATAAGGAGCAGTCCTGGTGGACATCCACATGCAGGGTTGTTTGTTTTTTAAGGTGGAAGTATTGGCCTGAACAGGTTTTAAGTGAACTAATGGCACTGTGACTAGTTACACCTTAGATAATGATCTCCTTTAAGGAGGAAATCAAGTTATAAGTGGTGGCAAGAAAAGAGGGTGTGGAATAACCACATACTTCTGTCTTTTCCGATTACATGAACTATTATGAGCCAGCCTTTGCTATGGCTACGGTGCTTCTGACAGGTTGGTTTTATCTTTAAAAATGTATGTCAGTATAGAGAGCAAAAGTACGCTATGGTTGTAGTATACCAGTGTATATATTTTTCTTCCCTTTTGCAATTCTGTGTTGTGAAATCACACAGCTAGTTGCAAATGACGTCTCTGTGCCACGTGGCTGCATGGCTCGGCCTGCCCCCTAGGGCCATGCTGGTTCAGAGAGCCGCAAGACAAGCCTGGTACAGTTCAGTTTCACTTTAGAAATCAGCCACAGCTCTGTCTCTCTTTACAGGTAAATCTCCAAACTACTCCTGCAGTGATTCTACCTGTTTAAAACATTTAGGATTTTTTAAACTTCAAAATAATAAGTTTACCTACAATACACAGAGAATTTGGAGCCTGCTACAGAGTTCAATTACTTCTTACTCTCATGGACCTCCCCCTTACGGAGAAGATGACAAACAGGTAGATTTTCTACCATATTCATCCCTAGCTGCAGGTGCTCCTCTGTTTAAGGAGAACACCACCCCGGTGTTCATACCCCTTGTGAAGGTGTGTGTTTTGCTATAAGGCCCAGAATAGCTTTCTAGCCTGTATTACTGTGACTGACTTTTCTTCTGCAGTCCTTATATGTTGTCCAGAAAACTAAACCACGCTGAGGTCATCAATTTCCCCTGCACTCTCCAAGCTTGCCCAGAGCCTCAGCTGTGCCTGGGTGATTTTCTCCCAGTTACAGAACCATACCGAGCTGTGTCTTCAAATAATTTTGAAACGGGATCTAATGGTGTTAACAGTATAATTCAATCATTAACAAGAAATTGCAGAAAAAGAAGCAGACTGCTGCAGATGACAACAAACTGGTTTGGCAGGTGGTGGGGAGGGAACAGCTGTGTCATCAGATTTAAGCTGAAAGCCCAAGGCAAAGGAAGCCAGAATCCTAAGGCGGCGGAGCAGCGCCTGGGAGTTGTTGCTGTTGATTTCTGTAACTTGGTGCTGGGCTCCATTGTACCTGAGGTGAGCTATTCCTAGACTTCAGCGGATGGCTTGTGCTGCTTTTTACAGGTGGTCTGTTTTTCTGATAAAAGATGTTGAATAATGCTTGAAAGTATGTTCTCCACATTTCTGGTAATGCAGACGGTGAACTAGCAGATTAACGTTTGTACCTCAGGGAAACTGAGGGAAGTGTGAACAATGTGAGGATGTGGTTAAAAGCTTGTTTTAAACTGAAAACCCAAGTAAAAGGACTGAAGCTCCTTTAAAACAAACAAACAAACAAACTTTATGGCAGCATGACAAGTGTAGGGTGTAGAATGTCTTCATTGCTGGTTACTGCTGTTTCAGGTTTGAAGACAAACATGTTGGGGAGTACTGCAAGGAAGCTCCATATAGGTTGGTGGGGAAATTAAGGTTGTGGGAACTTTAGTGCTTCTCTTCTCAGTATTACTAGCTGCTGTAATACATACTATCAAGCCAGGCCTGGCAGACAGATTCTTGCAGATCCTCAGCTTTCCTACTGTCTTCCTTGGCTGTCCCTCTTATCCCCTGCATTTCTACAGTAATGATAAAGGCAGGGCATACAAAAGCACAGCCTGCCTCATCTGTTAATGTACCCATTTACACACTCCTCAACTGGCCTGTGTTATGTGAAGATTTTTTTTTTTTAATTATTATAAGTGAAAGTATCCTTTTTTATTCTGCTTTTCACTGACTTTAGTCATTTATTTTACAGCTATCCAACACAGTTACACTCAAGACTTTTTTTTTTTCCCCGCCCTAGGAATGTAATGCCTTCAAACTAGAAAACACTGTTAGTATCTTGCTGAATTACAGCTTTCCAAAAAATGTCAAAGTTAGTGAGGGCTTAAAAATATCTTAGCTCCCTTGAAGATCAAGGAAACCTGAAAACTGAAGAGAGTAGCTCCATAATGCATTCACTGGCACCTATCTATGATGCTATCAAATTAACTCAGCCTGGAGAACAGCTGGAGACAGAAGTTAGTAGCACTTAATTTTTATCAGCCTGTTTATTTTAGACAAACCCAGTGATGGTCTGAGCTGACATAACCTCTAGTTTTTGAAAGCATGTGGATAACAGAAAGATGCTTCACTCAGGTCAATGAGATACAGATATTCTATCAGATTTTGTTAGAATTGTCTTGACATTTCAGAGGTGAAAAAAGGAAGGCTTATTAGGGAAAATGTTTATTTAAAATATTTTGCTGAGATCTAGAGATTCTCTGGGATTACGTAAGATGATCAAATAATCTTTGTGCTTTCTTAGGGAATGAAGAAGGCCCAGCAACCTACCATTTCCCTTGCTCTGTTTGTTTCCCTGGGAGAATCCTCTCTTTTGGAAGCTGCATCAGTTATGTCTAGCCACACTAAGTGCCCTATTTCTTTTAATTTCTTTTCGTTTCTCATTGTTTGTCTTGAAAGTACTTTTCTTTTTTGGGCTACTTGGAGTTAAAATAGGTTAATCAGTAACTAATTTTTCCAGCAGCAGCTGCTGCACACTCATGTTTCCAGCCGTAAGTAATCTAAAATCTGTCTTTTGCTTTTATGCAGGTACTGCCACATTACTTTTTGCCGAGTCTTCCAGAAGCAAATGAAAATTATGTATGTGTTCCACCTTTCCGTTCTGTATTTGCTTTTGAAACCCACTGGCAGCAAAGAAGTTATATTTGGTCATAATAATTTCACAGAATATCAAGTGGGCAACATGAACCTGATCCTGTCTGTCCCACACGGTGGGTCAATGGAACCTGAAGACATCCCTGATCGAGAGGCTGGCTGTTGGGATGCAGAGACATCTTCTTGTATTTTCTCTCATGAGTGTCCTCCTGGAAGCATTCAAAATTATAAGAAGTGCAAAGTATCTACCAACCAAGACAGGTATACCATAGCAGTGGCTCAGGCTCTTGCTGAGGAAATCAGCAAAATTACTGATGGCTTCTTTCCGCATATCATCATAAACCACCTACAGAGGTTCAAGATGGACGCCAACAGGGAAAAGGAAGAAGCCTCCTTTGGAGTTCCCCAGGCAGAACAGGCCTGGGAGGAGTACATGGGATTTTTGACCACTGCAAAATCGCAGATGACAGGGGGCCTGATTCTGGATATCCATGGACAAGCACACCCTGAACGGTGGATAGAACTAGGTTATACTCTTTCAAAAACTGCTCTTAACTCAGGTATCCTTTCTGCATCATGTTCCTCCATTAGACATCTGGCCAGTCAGCTAATCAGTGTGTCTTTTGACACTCTGGTTGCAGGGAACAGAAGTTTGGGTAAATATATTGAAGAACAAAATAGCAGTTACGTTTGTGTGCCTTCTCCATCCAATCCTAGCCCAAATAATGGGAGCTATTATAGTGGTGGATACATAACAAAGACTTTTGGCTCCCGTAGTTCTGGTGCCATTGATGCCATTCAGATTGAACTGCCCCAGTGGGTGAGGGCACCTGAAGAACATCTCAGATTCTGTAAAGCACTAGCAAGGGCTGTAATGAAGTTCTGGCAAACTAACTACTGCAGCCAGCTCAACCATGAGTTTCTGCCGTGCTGAAAGAGACTGTCTTAAGACACCCTTCCGTAATACAGCAATGATCTGTAACAACAGAACAACTAATACACCTGAAACACTTAAGCCTGCAATGTAATTGTGGACACTGGAGAAAGAAACCTGCAGAGGAATACAGAGACAGAGAAAGTTCACAGCTAATACTCAACAAGTCAGTTAACAAACAGCCTTGTACTTGATCTGTAATTGAAAAGACTGCCTGAAAGGTATCTTTGGAAGTATTAATTGTCTGATAAGGTTTTCTGTTCTTAATTTCTTTCCAGTAGCATCCTCTGTTCTCTAGGATACAATAAAGATCTATTCTTCTAATCAGTTCTGTATAGTGCAGTGCCTTAGTCGATTATCTGTTCAAAGAAATTGAATGTTGCTGCTTTTCTTCTGACACTTAACAAAACGACAACTGGATAATACCATTGTGTAAAATGTTTGGAGCCAGGACCAATTTTCATTTGGTGTCTATAGGATTAGGAGTTGGAACTCTTGAAATAAACTAATGCTGAGCAATGACATGCAGTCTGAACTACTTCAGGCTTTATTTAGTGAATTATGAGAAAAAAAGAGAGCACTGTTATCTAGCACTGTGGTTTTGTCACAATTGAAATGGCACAGTGGCAAGGCAGTAACTGGATGGAAGGCTGTTAAAGACAACACATACATGTCATGCATTTTAGACAGTTTTCTTTACAGTATGGCTCCTTCCTGAGAGCCAGTCCATTGACTTCATTCAGCATAAGACTAAAGACTTGTTACTGGGAATGGTATTACATTATTGAGGGACTGTACTGCACAACAGAGAATAAGGTGACATGAACAGACATGAGTAAAAATCAGCTCTTGTAAAACAGGAAATAAGGAAAACCAAAGGCAGTAGTCAGCAAGACTAAAACCAGCAAAATTCAAAAATCAAGAACCTATGAAGTCCTAGCGGTGCTAAAGGTTTGGTAAGAAGAAATGAATGAGTAAATTGGAATGAAATGGGATATCTGCATCTTACAACCAAAGTTAAATACTTTAGTATCAGCTATAAGCAGGGAAAATGCCAAAGGGAAAACGTTACTCAGTTGTAAAACATGACACATTTTTAAGAGCATTAAGAGCAGAAAGAAATGGGTAGGCAGCTCTCTGAACCGCAACTGTTCATAATCCAATAATCTCTGAAGATGAAGCAATTTTCAGGTAACTTGAAGAGAGCTGATATGGCTGTCTTTCAAAGGCAAATAGGACTTGGAATTGTAGAGGTGTTACCTTTGAGATGCTAATGGCTAAATCATGGGACGAATGAAGGGTAAATCGTAGATCACGGTGGTCTGTCAGACAAGCTTGATTTAGTTTTAGTCACAAGGCTTGATGCAGTGGGTTGACCCTGGCCAGCAGCTAAGTACCCACCAAGTTGCTTGCCCGCTCTGCTGAGTGGGATGAGAGAGAGAAATGGAAGAGCAAAAGCAAGAAAACTCATGGGTGGAGATAAAGAGTCTGACAGGTGAAGCAAAGCTACATGTGCAAGAAAGCAAAATAAGGAATTCACTCACTACTCCCCATCATCAGATGTTTAGCCACTAACTGGGAAGCAGGGCCACAGCACACATAGCGTTTACTTAGGAAGATGAACACCATAGCCATCTCACCTTGTTCTTCCTTTCCCCAACTTTTTTTTTTTGCTAAGCAGGACGTTATATGGTATGGAGTATCTCTGGTCAGTTCAGGTCAGCTGTCCCAGCTGTGATCCCTCCCAGCTTCTTGTGCATTCCCATCCTGCACAGTGGGGGTGGGAAAAAAATGCCTTGACACTGTGCAGGCGACACTCAGCAATAGCCACAGCACTGTTCTGTTACCATGCTCTTTCAGTCACAAATCCAAAACGCAGCACCTGGACATGGACTGCTATGAAGAAGACTAGATCCATCCTAGCCAGACCTAGTACATTTCCTATTCTTCAGAGGCAACTGTAGGGCTAGCAACAGAAGTATTTTTGCAGATTTATGGCCCTGAATATTTAAAGCAGTTAAACATAGTAAAGTGGTTTTTATTCTTATTAATTGTCAAGAAGTGGGGTGAGCTGGCCTTTTCTGTGTCTTGTTATAATCATGCTGGAATTTTTGCTCTGCATGAAGGACTGGGACAGATGTAAAGATTTGATTTCTGTATGCTCAAGGAACCTGCTAATCCACTTGCTTTAAGATGAACATAATGTTTATTTGTTTTTATCCTATTCTCCACTAAGCTTTGTCCCCATTTTTGATCTGGTTGGACTGGACATCTCAGCTTTGTTTCACTGAGGACCTGTGAAAAATAAATTGCAAAATTTCAAGAGCAAATTAATATATACAAACAATCAGACCACTTTATAGTGTTTTGTAACAGCACGGACAAAATATTTGTTGTGCATATAGAGAAGCTGCCCAGAGAAGCTGTGGATGCCCCATCCCTGGCTGTGTTCAAGGCCAGGCTGGATGGGCTCCTGGGCAGTTTGATCTAGTGAGCTAGTGGCTGGCAGCCCTGTCCACGACAGGGGGGTTGGAACTAGATGATCTCTGAGGTCCCTTCCAACCCAAGCCATTCTATGATTCTATGATTCTATGATAACAGCTCACAAAAGCCTGATCACATTTTACGTAAATCTATTGCAGTGCCATTGGCTTCAGTTTAATTGCTCCTAACTTGCCAAGGCTCAAGGCCCCCTTTCTTCTGAAAGAAAATAAAACATAGGTTTCCAAGGCACATTAATGGTCAGAAAAATAGCATATGTGCCATCTATTTGAGCAGTATGTACCAGCTCCTGAGTTCATTTTCATTAGGTGAGCATGGATGAAATACTACACCTGTAACGATGCTTCTAAAAACAGTAAGTCATATATTTAAATGCTCTATTCATCCCACCTAACCAGCCATCTAAATATTAGGAGTCTTACCCTAGCTAGTTCTTTAGGTTCCCTATATAGAGATAAATCAGCACCTCTGCAAGGGGTGATTCTTTCCATCCTATAATAGGTGGGATAGATGAGGCTGCAAAGTTCTGAGCTCTCTCCACAGAAGGAACAACCTAGGAAGCCTTGTTAGCTCATCGTAAATCTCATCAGTAGTATCCACAAAACAGTATTAACTTACAATAGCCAAAGCTTTGTGCAGATTAGAATCAACAGTCTTTGGGCTGCCTAAAATAAAAGATTCTGAAACAAGGATTTAATGACATGAGGCTGAACAGGAGAAATAAATGGCTGGAGTACTCACTTTGCAGCATGCTCTCTTCAGCTGTGTTCCCAAGCTTCCACCAAAAGACAAATGGAGTTGAGTTGGTAGTAATGCAAAATTAAATTGAAAAGCAGTTAACAACAGTGTCTCAGTACCTGATAGTAATCATTTACTAGCACTAACAGCTTCTGCTGCTTGAACACCACTGTGAAAGGTGGAAAACATTTGTGCTTACCTCATATATAGGAAGAAACCCAAATACTGCACCAGCCTCTTTGCTTCCTGACTCAACACCTTCCAAAGGTTGTCTGTGGAGCTGATCAAGGGAAACGAAAGTCAGCGTGTTACTAGCTCAAGACAAAAGGCAGTAAATAAATGCTGTTCCATACTAATACTTTTATTGAATGGTATGGTAGCATTCATGTTACCTAAGTAATTAATGTAATGACTATGTAGCAAGATTGTAGTTTATGCATGTTTGAGCATTTTTAGTTTAGGAGGGGATCCTTCTGCTGTAGAAAATACATAGCTAGCAAGATTCCAGCTTCCCAAGGGACAAAAATTCAACACAGATAATAGCAAAATGCTTTTTTTTTTTTATCACCTAAATTGAAGCTAGTTTTAATTACTTAGCTGTATCACCTATTAACATCTTGGATAAGTACAATACAGGAATCATTTGCAGATTACTTTTCAGGATTGGTGGATGTATGCTATTAGAGGACAGTGGAAGGCTAGCCAAAGGGTGCAATGGAGTAAGAACTCCCATGTGATAGTTTCATCTCTGGACTGTCAGTCTGGCTCTCACTGTTAGGCTGTGTAAATCACAAATGCTTCAGCAATCAGTTTGGAAAGACGTACATGAGCAAAAAACATTGCTGCTGTAAACTGCAGGAAGCTCTGAATTGGTGAAAATACCTCAAGTACCTTGATAGTTCATCCACAATCACATGAATATTGAGGACCCCAGGCCTGGGACACAGTACTCCAGATGAGGCCTTACAAAGGCAGAGCAGAGGAGGACAATCACCTCCCTCTCCCTGCAGGCCACCCCTCTCTTGATGCAGCCCAGGATGCCATTGGCCTTCCTGGCTGCAAGAGCGCACTGCTGGCTCATGGCCAGCTTTTGGTCGATCACAACGCCCAAGTCCTTCTCCGCAGGGCTGCTCTCAAGGAGTTCTTCTCCCAGTCTGTACACACACCTGGGATTGCCCCGACCCAAGTGCAACACCTTGCCCTTGGCCTTGTTGAACCCCATCAGGTTCTCGTGGGCCCACTTTTCCAGCCTGTCCAGGTCCCTCTGGATGGCATCCCTTCCTTCAGGGGGATCAACTGCACCACTCAGCTTGGTGTCATCAGCAAACTTGCTGAGGGTGCACTCGATCCCACAGTCTAAGTCATTGATAAAGATGTTGAAGAGCACCGGTCCCAAGACGGACCCCTGGGGGAC
>VXAV01011356.1:10494-35322 GCA_013399715.1 Alectura lathami | reverse complement strand
CACAAAAAGGCAAAGGAAGAGTATCAGATGAATAGCTAATAGGGTGGATACTTTTCCACAGTTAATTAACATCTTGTTCAAAGCATGCTACCTTCCTGAACTCATTTACTGATTTGAATCAATGGGGAGTGGAAACTTCTCTTCATTTTCGGCACAAACTTCTATCTCCTCCTCAGTTTTGCACCAGATGAAATAAAAACCAAACAAACAGACAAAACCCTTAATAAATCCAAGTTTTGATAGCATAATAGCAGGAAACCAGTAGGAAACTGTTCTAATAGGTATTTTAGAAGAAAAGTGACACATTAAAGGATACAAATCTCATATGACAGATTCAGAAGAGGAAAATTGCCAGGGTGAGTGTAGAGGTCTGGAGGAGAGTCAGACAGCAGATAAACTCTTCAACTTTCTGCCAAATGGAAGCCAGGTTTGGTGTGAAATTTAATGTCTAACAATGAGCAGCTAGCACACACAAGTGCCTTCTTTCCTTACATACCTGTGTACTGATGAGGCCATTGCTGTGCACGCCATATCAGCGTCTGAACCATGGCTCTTGGAACAGCCAGAGTAGCAGGTTTTTATTTAGTTGTGTTACCACAAATGTGAAATTTTTGTTTGTTCTTAGTAGACTTTGGTATTAATACAGTAATTCAGATGGAAGTTGTATACAGGTCTTGTAAATAAAGACAATTGTAATGTCTTTTTCAAAGACCACTGATAATGCCACTAGGACTAAGCTTTAATCTACTATCCTTTCATAACAGAAAATACCCTTTTCAATTATTTAATTGTAGCCTTGATGGAGAAAGTCTGGCAGCATTTGCACTTTCATTTTCACATTTCTGGCACATTAACGGCATGATCTTATGTGGTCCTACAGACTGTCCTGAACAGAATGAGTAGCACATTCACTTACTCTTACTGCCTGCCAGAAGCATTTTAGTAGAGATGTCTGTACATAGTGCTGTCAGAGGAACTGGATGATAATTTGAAAATGGCAAAATTTCTTTCAGTAAGTTTCCCTAAAATAGAATAAATAAAATCAAATTTATCTTTATAACATCTACATTAAAAAAAATCAATGCATCAGAAGCTGAGTGCCAGTGATGTGATCTATTCAGCACTACCCAACTGATACCCATCTGGAAAGCTGCTGAAAAGGTAGTTTCCTAACCTAATGAATGACCAATGTATCTGGGTTATATTCTTCTGGATTGTCATCTCTTCCACATCAAAAGCACAACCTATTTCACTCTTCAGGCTATTCACAACTCATCTGTACCTATCCCTACTTCAAAATGTACCTCTCATTTGCTGTGGAATATCATCACTATGCATCTCATTTTCTACTGGCATATCATTTCTTGCTGTAAGCAGACCCATGATGTCTCCATCACCAACCCATTATGTTTTCAAGCAAGTACCAGAAGCCTTTCTCCCCTGCTGTCCCTTCAGGCGTGGGAGGTGAGGGAGACACTCTTGCAGATGAGGAGAATCTTGACTGTGTCATCCATGTAGTGATGACATCACCATCATTTGAATTTGGGAATTCCTACAGGAATCTAAGTCCATATCTACTGTACTTGGGGACGTTTACCATTGTATTCTATTTTTTTATATATATATAAAACATCTGCAAAGCTATTTCACTGAAAAATTCTCCCTAGAACTTGCCTTTGCTCGGCTTCCTGTTAAAGCCTTACTTGGCTGACACCTGCCACAATGACTAATATTAACTGGCCATATGATAGTACTCCTCCTTCTCTCTGTATTTGCTTTTCATCTCTTCATCTGAGGTAATATAACAACTGAGCCATTGGCATTCTGTTGCATGACTGGCTTTACAAGCTGATTATAGCTATATATACTACATGCTCAGATACTATTTTCTCCAAATTTGTAACCCTGCTAGTCCTAACTGGCTTCTGCAATGTTCCAGACATATTTCTCCCCGTGAGAGCTCATGACAAACTGCCTTGCGTATTATACTTTCCAAGATGGTAAATGAAGTGGGTGAAAAGTCAGCCTCTATACTTTCACTTAACAGGTTTTGTTATAAATCATATTTCTTCATCTTCCAATTGACATTACTCTCTGCTATTGTTATTAAAGCAGAACTAATTTGTGTCTGTGGAAGAAAATATTAACCAAAAAAAAGCAAGGAAATATCTGCTGCTACAAGTGTTAGTTAAAAAGCATAGTTCCAAAAATTAGTAGAATTGCCTTTTTAATGGTCCAGTCCCATTCCAAAGAAATTCAGACAGCTACCTGAATACTCCATAGGTAGATACAGCCATTTTCATGAGCAGAAGCCAGTATGGGTGTGCATCCTGCTACACCTTTGGGTAATTGTACATTTGTCTTTGAGTACTGGATATACCGAGGTGTGTCTTCTGCTTTGGAACACAAATGATCATACATTTTCTAAACGGTTTTTAGAACTGCTTTTGAATATACGAAAATTACATAACACTAGAAAAAAGTAAATTTGAAAATAAACTCCATCATCAAGATGGCATTACTATAAAAATGTAACAGATATGGATAGAAGACAGTTGATAAGAAATGAGAACAATCTTCATGATCTCATCTAAACCAGCCAGCACTATTCCTCCATGATGTGGAGGAACCTTATTCAGAGCACAGCAACAGAATTTACAGAAACTGCACATACCAATGAGAGTGGAGGAGGAATGAAAGACAGTGGTCTCCAGGACAGCTGAGAGGCAGTTCTGCAGCCTCTGCATGAGGGTTCTAGAGATGACTATAAATTTAGCTTTATAGTAAAAAAATAAATAAATAGCAAAGATTTTTTTTTTTAAATTAATTATTTTTAAAATAAAGATTAATAGCTAAATGACACCAACTCTGAAATTGTAGGTTTTTATACTCACTTCTCAATTTCAAAACTTTTGATAAATTCAAGGTGGCCACCACAGCCTTTTCTGAGTTCCTGCTGTGACTTGACTTCCACAAAGCTGGAGATGCTGGGCATCCCATGAAGGTCCTCAGCGAAATGGACGTTCAGTGGATGCAAGACCTAACATGAGTGAGCAGCTGCAAGGCTTAGGGATATTCTGTTTTCAGGGAATGCTTTCTTCGCTGAATATATTTAGGTTAAATACAGATCTCAGGTGATCAAATGTCTTGCTAGTGGGAAAATCTGCTTTCCAGCAGAGGATTCTCAGAAGAATCCAGAAGATCTACCTCCTGCAAATGCACCAACTCCCTCTGGACAGCTTTAACTCTTAAGCACTTGGCTGCTTACTTTTTCTGTTGTTCAAGGTTATATACAATAAGGAAGATTTTTCCCTCTAAAATTCTAGCTGATTGTGAAGATTTTCTCTGTGATGACATTCATTCATACTTGACTCAGGCTGGCTCTTGCTATAACATTTCAAAACTTAATTGCTTTAAAGCTTATGTGAGAGATAAATTTGTATAATTGACAACCTCAAATTCTGCAAGGTTTTCAGTGTCATGTGTATTTAGAAAAAACATCAACTGAGTCTTGAAGATTCTGCATCCTGAATAGCTGCAAATCAGAGAGCGAGCAAAACACATTGAGGTGAGTCATCCACAAACCAATCGTTTCTGAGTTGCTCTAAGATCAGTTTGTTAGACAAACTGACAGATTCAGTTCCTCTGGTAATCTGGGCAGAACTCAGGGATCAGCAACAAAGATAATGAAAGCCAACACATTTCCATACCTGCTGTTATATGAGTATTAATTTCATCGCTTCTTACATTTTCCTAGAAGCAAGGAATAAAATATAACAGAATTATAAAATGGAACTTGGGATGGAATGGTTCTCCAGTATAAATTATTTAAAGAGTTTAATTTATTTTTTAATTGGAGGATTCAAATTTTCCTCCAATTTTGATTTGTCCCATATAATTTCATCTGAAGGGAATCAAAATCACAAATAAACAAATCACAGATGAAATTAATTGGAATAGCATGCTAATGGTAATTTTGGCTGAAGGGTATTTATTTCTTAGGGAAAGCAAAGTTGACCACTTACAGTCATATGAATGTACCCTAGGTCTCTTAGGGAATGTAATTCAAAATATTCTTATAGTCTTGTTATTGCCTTGAGTAAAGATGAAAAAAAACATGAATAACTATTAAATTTACTCATGTCTAGATCTTCAGTATGAGAATTGTTGCAATATTTCATCTGTTTCTCATTATATCGGCTTCTGAGGAGCCCCAAGGCTGATAGTAATCAGAACTGGCTTCAAAGATTGCCAAGTCAAATAAACCATGTCCATGAGTGTTGGAGGTATCTTAGAAGAGGACAAGGCTTTTCAGTCTTATCCTATCTATTGCTCTGCAAGAGTTCATGTCTTGGGCTTTTGGGGATCTTTGTAAGAACTGCAAATGACTGTCCATTTTGTTATTCAAAGAACTACATAGCACAGAATATTGTGTATTTTAGTTTGCAGATGATAATTAGGCCTTTGTCTACTTGGGAATCTATGAAAGTGCCATGCAGTACTGAAAAAAAATACTGGAAAGAATCTGAGAGAGAGCAGAATTTTCCTCCTTCTGCTGGCTTGCCATACCTACCTTATTTTGGTTCAAGTAGCTGTTCTTGTGCTCTGGGATGGCATTGATGTCGCTACTCACATCAGCAGTAGAGGACAGAGAACTACTTTTTCTGTGTGAAAGAAAATAACTGGACAAAGATGGCTATAAAAACAAAATAAATTATCAAAGACCACTGACATTCTTGAAGATACTGTTTGCTATCTGGAAATCAACATGACCCAGTGTAATAAAGCATAATACAATAGTACCTGAAATGATTGGACTGATTAGACTAAGAATTGTTGGTATTTTAGAAATTTATCCAAGTAACTTGGCAAGATTTACATTATTACACAGACAAGCTTTCCTATCAAGACTTTTGAGCAATTTAAATCCATAGTAAGTCAAAATTAACACTGATACTCATCCTCCAGAAGTGAAGAGGGAAAATTCAGTGCATGCCAATGGCATTTCCCCTTTCATTGTACAGTGCTTTTCTCTGCAAATAGCTTTCAACTAATTATAAAAAATGATTTTCAGTTTGTTAAGATAATGCTCAGCAATGGGATTGTGTGGGAGAAACTCAGGAAAAAAAAAAAAATTGGATGTACACTTCCATGTCTATTTCTCAGCTAGGAAAAGTTCTGAGTGCGCTAACGTAACTTACATCAATGTCACAACTCCTCTGTTTTTTTTGAGTATCTGGGGTGACGTGACTTTGTAATTTTTCAGTACACAGCAGGCTGCCCAGGACCACATCCAGGTGGCTTTTGAAGATCTCCAAGGAGGGAGACAGCCTCTCTGGGCAGCCTGTGCTAGTGCTCCACCACCCACACAGCACAGAAGCGGTGCCTGGTGTTTAGACAGAACCTCTTGTGTTCCACTGCCTCTTGTCCTGCCACTGGGCATCACTGAAAAGAGCCTGGAAGGACTGATATCGATATGGATTGATAAACATAACAAAAGTTCAAGGATAGGAAAGCTAATTAACAGATTGAACCTGATTAAATACAATTCTCAGTTTAAATATGCTATATTGGATAAAAATTACAACAGTTCAATACAACACAATTCCAAATGATTACCCTTGTCATGGTGGAAGACAGAAGGCACGCAGTTACCTGGAAGAGAGGGCACCATGTACAAGGAACAGCACAGCATTGACTCCAGATGCTTGAGGAACCAAAGCCTGGCTGTTCTCATTGATTTTACACCTGAAAACAAAGACGTTTGTACTGGATATATCAGATAGGTTGTGTATTGTTTCCAGAAAAAGTTGTAGACTTTATTCACAATCTAAAAATTTAAACATTTAATTTCTCAAAAATTATGCTTCTTTCCACCTCCCAAAGAGGTGCCCTATTAATATATATTTTGATGAAGTAAAGGCAGATTCTCTACTTTTCCTGTTTCCACTTTGAATAAATAACTGACTAGACCTGGGTACATGGATCATTTTTATCTTCCAGCTCCCTACATAATTAAGAATTCAATGCAAACTGGAATTGCTCAAAAAAATAATATGAAATAAAATAAAAGATTACCCTTTGCCTTTTGTGCCTCAGTATATCCCGCAGCATTATAGTTAAAGAACTCCAGAGAGCTGGAGTTTCAAAACCAGCCAGACAGAAATAGGAACAGAGCCCGTATCTCCACAGTACTGAGGAGTACTGTAGCCAGGGGCTTATTGAGTGACAAGGATTTTCAACATAGCAGCTTTGTGAAACAACGTTTTCATTTCCTCTTTCTTCCAAATATCTGAGAGCTAGGCAATTCAAGTTGAAGCGAGCATTTTCCCCTGATCCGTTTTTGTACTCTTTGAGGTGAAGAAAATGAAACAAGTTTTCAACTTATGCCAATTAAAACCACACTTTTTTCCCCTCAGTTTGATTGCCAAAAAAACTTGCACAAATTAACCAAGTATTTTTAAATTATGTCTACTGATCTATTTAAAGCATTTGTTAGAACTAGGCAAAATTGATTAGTGACACTCAGAAATACTCGATATGGCATCTTATCTGGGCAGCCAGCCAGCTCGGATTACAAAGGCATTTCAACAGAATGCTGCTACTCCCTAGTAAGAGGGCAAAGAGAAATTAAGGAAAACATTTCTTGCAGTTGTACAGCCTCGGGGATTTTTTTTTCATCCTTCTGCCCAAATTCCCTAACTTTCTATAAAATGTCTACAAGTAATAATAGATATTTCAAAAGGAGAGTATCTTTATCAGGCTTGAAGGTATGACTAAGAAGATATTTAAATCCAGAAAGAGCAAAGAGTGGCAATGCCGCTCTTTATAGGCCAAGGGGAAAAATACTGAATTGGAAATAGGTAGTTATTAGAACAGAACAAAGGTTAAAAAAAAGGACCAGAGGATAATACAGAAAACTGGAAAACAAAAACTCTGGCTGTTGCCAAAACAGTACTTTAACAACCCTCTCCAGATTAATTTATTTCACTTAAAATAAAAAATAGTTGTGTAATTTTTCACTGGTCCTGTCTCTTGTTATTTATTGAATCACCCATTTTTCTCCATTGACACTTCTACCCTTTTCAAGCAAGCAGGAACGTTTGTCCTTCATTTTTAGCTCTTGGATTGGAATGCCTTTCCACTGCTCTACCTCTCTCATTTTCAATGTCATCAAGATCACTGCTTAATTCCTCAAACTCAGCTCAACAGACTGTGACAGGCTTGTTTCTGTCTGCCTCATTTTTAATGATTAGTTTGGTAATGCCTTATTACCTCCAAAAACAAGACTAAAGGATCATTTTACTGAAGGACAGCTGCATTTCCCTTTTGAAAGTGCATCATAGTGTAATTAAATCCCAATCCGAAGTATAGAAACATGGACTGTTGGGTGTTTCTATTTACCTTTGCAATGAATGGCTGAAAGTCAGGAACACATCTATGAAAGTCACCTCCCTCCTAGTGAGAGGAGGATTTTGACTAATCCTCTGTCCAATCAAACAAGGACAGTGGAATTATCATACAGCCTATCTACTTCAACGTTTGTTCTTAACAAACACCATAAGATAAAAAGAAACTGTGCAAAGTCTTTTGAAAGGGACATTTAAGGCTGCTTGCCCATTCCTACCTTGTGTCACAACTTCTCATATGAAAGCGGAAAAGTGTCTCAAAAATTGTTTATGTCAAAGTGAGAGAACCACTACAATTTTTTTGAGGTGCATTCCTTTCCAAAAGGAAGATAAAGAAATAAGGTAAAATAAAGAGCAGAACTACTATCACATCAGTCAGAGAGAAGGTAGCACATCTGTGATGATCAGCTGAAATAGTAGTATTTCCAGATATCCTCCAAACCACAAAACTTCCGAAATAGGGAGGCTCTACAGCTCCATAGCAACTACTAATCAATGACAGTGACTTACTCAGTAAGAGTTCCCTTCGGTGGCAGTGCTGGCATGGTAAAGCACTATTTTTTATTACATCGTTCCTTCCACAAGTGACTCTCTTAATTATTTCTCCTAAGTGCAACTAGCTAGCTTTGCTAGTGAGCAAGTGAGGACTAGCTAGCAAAGTAATTTGAAGAAGGTGGGAGAGGGGCCCAGACAAATTTCTGCTTTAACTCCTGCTTGATGATATCCTTTACAGTTATCTTAGAATTTCCAGTATGCTGTTCGAAAGGTTTGTATGAAATACTGGAGATCAAAATGCCTCCATGAAAGCAATACTTACATCCATCTGACAGTGGCAGATTCAAAATCCCACAAAATTATTGCACCATTTGCACTTCCTGTAGTTATCAAACTATGTCCTTCCACTTTTAAAACATCAAAGCACTTCATTTCCACAGAAGGTACAAAACTCTACAAAGAATATTAAAAAAGAATTTTAGTAGGAGCAATGTGGACACTAAAGAATGAATTAATTCTTTAAACTGTTAACAAGATGCCTACATCAACAGTACATACAACAACTGCATATTCAGTTATTCTAATACTATTGCATTTGAGCTACCCAGAAGCACCAGAAGGAACCCCAGAGAGTGACAGTAGTGGGAAACTCTCTGCTGCAGAGGGTGGGGGACTCCATCTACCAACCTGTCCTGCTATCCAGAGAGGTTTGCTGCTTGGTGGGAGCTCAGCTTGGGGATATTGTGAAGAGGCTGCTGGGGCTTGTCTGGCCTTCTGACTAATTAGTATGCCCTGCTGCTCACGGTGGGCACTGATGATCCTGCCAGGGGAGATGTGGGGTGTATCGAAATTGACTGCATAGCTCTAAGGGTGATAGTCAAGGGCACAGCAACTCAAGTGGTTCCTCTTCATCTTGCTTGAGAGAAGGAATTGAGGTGGAGTGGACAGATTCTGTGGGTCAAAAACTTGATGTGTAGCTTATGTCAACAAGAATTTCTTTTTTTATGGCTGGTGGACTGTCTTTGAGGTTTGAGGAAGAAACAAAATGCAGCTGAAAAACTGAGGCAAAAGCGTCTTTGGCAACAGGTTGAACAGCCTAGTGAAGAGATGTTCAAATTAAGACCAACAGGGAAGGGAAAGGATGATCAAAAACCAAGTGAGGAAGTGGTGGACCAGGTTGGCAAACAAAAGGTATGGGGTGATGTAGACATGAGAGACCTCTTATCAACCAAAGAGGAATGAAAGTAGCCCACCCCAAGTATATGCACATAAATAAAGACATGTCCACAGGACAGCACTGTGGAGAAAGCTGTCATACCTTACCAGGGAAACCACCATGACAGGATGCCTCTCTAAGTGCCTGTACACCAGTGCATGCAGAAAGGGGAACAAGCATAAGGAATCAGAGATCTGCTTGCAAGTACAGGGCTATGATCTCATTGGGACGAAGGAGACCTGTTGGGATAGCTCACACAGCAGGAGTGCTGCAATGGATGCATATAGGCTCTTTAGGAAGGACAGGCTGGAAGGGGATGAGGAGCAGCTATGTGAGTGAGCAGCTGGAATGTATGAAACTCTATCTTGAGATGGATGAGGAGCCACATGATCGGGGAGAAGACGCAGATAATGCCTTCTTCAGTCCATTGGAAGAAGTTTCACACTCACAGGCTCCAGGTTTCATTGGGAACCCTGCTGGAAGGACAACACAGCAGGGCACAAGCAATCTCGGGGGGATTGATTTTAACTTCCTGACAGAGGTGACTGAGGAACCAACAATGGGCATACTGCTAAACCTCACACTTAAAACGTACAAGGAAAAAATGGACAGGCAAATGAAGGTTGCAGCTGTAGCAAAGAAGACATAGTGGCATTCCAGATCCTGAGGGGAAGGAACAAGAGAAAAAAGCAGGATCACAGCCATGGGCTCAAGGAAAGCATATTTTGCCCTGTTTAGGGATCTGCTTGGAAGAATCTCATGGGAGATGGTCCTAGAGAGAGAAGGGGTCAAGGAGAGCTGGTTGCTTTTTAGGGGTCGTTAGCAATATGCAAAACCTGACCGGACATGGCCCTGAATAACCTGATGTAATAGACTGTTTTGAGTAAGGGAGTTGGGCTGTATGATCTTGAGATGTTCTTTCCAGCCTCAATCATTCTGTGATTCTGTGATCTTTTATGTAGTGTCCCGGTTTCAGCCCAGACAGAGTTGATTTTCTTCAGTGTCTGGTATGAAGCTATGTTTTGGCTTTGGGAGAGAAACCATGTTGTTAACACACTGATACTTTAGTTGCTGCTGATCAGTGCTGCACAGAGCCAAGGACATTTCAGTTTTCAGCTTCTGGTACTGTCCTGCTAGCAGGGTGCTGGGAGGGCACAAGAACCTGGGAGGGGACAGAACCAGGACAGGTGACCTAAACTGGCCAAAGGGACATTCCATACTATATGACATCATGTGAAAAAAACCCTGTAACATGGAGGGGAGATGGCCAGAAGGTGGCTGCTGCTCAGGGACTGGCTGGGCATTGGTTGTCGGGTGGTGAGCAATTGCGTTGCGCATCACTTGTTTTGTAAATACACATATATATATTATTATTATTATTATCATTACGGTTATTCTCTCTTTTCTGTCTTAGTAAATAGTTTTTATCTCAACCTATAAGTTCTTTTTTTTCTGATTCTCTCCCCTGTCCCACTGGGAGGGGTGGGAGTGGCTGCCTGCAGGGTTAAACCACAACAATGTAGTCTTTGCTATTTCTAGAATATCTGCCTGCTAGAGATGTTGTGATTTTCCCTGGAAGTAAAAGTAACTATTGCAATTATTGTCAGCATTAATAATTCAAGAAAATCTGATTAATCAAAATTGCTGTTGATTAAACATTGAGAGCTACTGCAAAAAGCTGGCTGTAGCATAGCCTGTTTGAAAAACCCTACCTTAGTTACTGTTCAAGACCATTCATAAAGCTTTTCGAATAACACTGAAGAACGCATTTTCTTTCAGGTCCTGCATTGTAAAAGCAATTTGCTTATCTGTCTGCCCATCTTCTCACCCTCCCTTCCTTTCTCTAACTTCATAGCTTTCCCTCTACACACAAAGTTGACTTTCAGTTAAGATTCTTTCCTAAAGTCTATGGGGAAGGACTGTGTGAAAAACTCTGTATTGGAAAGCAACAAGGATGTAAGCAGATCATAAATACTGCTGAAGGAAGGAGTCCTGGGGAGGTACAGCTTGAGCTTACTGGAAGTAATCATAAATACGGAGCCATGATATTTACACATACTTGGGTTTCTCCGCACCCATGCAAGGAAAAGAAAGATACAGTGCACCAGCAGCAGTAACTTTCTTCATACCAAATCTGAAGCGGAAGGAGCAGAGCTCACAGAAAAAGTCAGGTTTGCATCTGAGTTAGATGGAATTAGATCTGCCATTAGCCAGGAGCAATTACTACCTGGAACTCACTGCGGAATTTTAAGCAGCAAAAAAGACTAGATAGAAACCCTTATTTAAAAAAAAAAAAAAAAATAAAAAAAAAACCTTTTTAAAAAAAAAAAAAAAAAAAAAAAAAAGCACAATGAAAAGCAGGATTCTGCAGGAATCTACAGTACTAGTCACATTAATCATGGAAAAATATTTGCTCTGAGAAGAGAGACTTGGCAAATGTATACTAAATGTTATGTGAAATGGGGAAATCATCTCACTAGTTAAACGTGGGGCTAGGAATCATTTTAACACCCAGCTTGATCTTTATGTGTCACTGTTACTGAAGGTCAGTCTATCTATAGTAATGAAGGACATTTCATTTCTAGGAGAAACCGAACACAAGGACTTGTTATTTTGCACAGGAGTGTGAAGTGTATGTTCAGAGCTGCTTAATCATGGCAACAACTGTGCAATGAGTTATTAAGCAAATCTATCTCATAGCAACAATCTCCCTCTTACATGATTTATTTGAGACCTTCAGTGTACTGAAAAGTTTGGAATACTTATTTGCTTCCTATCCAGTTGCTAAAACATGAAATCCTCAAGGGCACAGTAAACCTTTTACTTTCTAATCTGTAAATGATGTGGAACTTTAAAGTGTTTCTCACCTCTTTATCACTGGTCAGAGAGCTGGTGTCAGATGGTAGCTGGATGTCAGGGAAAAATTTATATTTTTGTGAAGTGTCTGGCTTCAGTGGCAGAAATTCAACTGGATTTTTTCGTAGAAACAACACTGCCTCGGGAAGCACCCATGTAACATCTAGATAAGTTTGAATTTCATTACCCTGTTAAAATAATTGATTTAATGAAAGAGGGAGGAAAATATTTCATTACTCATAAGAAAAGGATCAGCAAGTGTCCACCAAAAACTTGTTTTCTGTGCCAAACTACAAAAAACATTAGAAATTTCACCTGGCACATGCAGTTTAATTTCCCACTTAAACTAAGTTGTTTCTGCAGTTACAGCTACTTATTTTATTAACATTGATAGTTTCCAGTTCATATCTAGCGTATCAGCAAATGGTTGTCTCGGTTGTGTGAGAAGAACAAGCCATAGTTGAGCCATTGCTCCAAGTGATCGATACCACCCTACTGTGCCTAGAGCTACTGCAAGTTACCTTGACAGTTTTGCCAACTGTAACAAATTAACTTCAGTATCTAGTTCCTTTTTTTACCTTGATAATTCTGTCTGTTTTGGGAAATGGTACTAAAACCAGATTCTTAGGTTTTATTATATTCTCATAGATGTCTTGAACTCCAGAATGGAGCAATGATTGAGATTTTAGTAAATCTTATGATATTTATTGTATCAGACAGGAAACATCTTGGAGGAAGGACTAAAAACTGAGAGCATGGTAGATTCTTCTAAAGAATAAACTGTTTCTGGAGTGCTACTCAAGTTTACCTCGCTATCATATTTAGAGTCTCTTTAAAAACTAATAATAACCTGTATTTCTCATTATTACTGAAACATTTGTATAAAAAAGTAGTTCTGCAATTATATACAACAATATTAATGTACTTAGAATCACATACATTTAGAGGAGATTCAACTTTCACCAACCTGTTTGTCAAGGGACACATTTACATTGCATGAATAATTTAGCAATTCCAGTACTCACACTGCAGGGTAGTTGGTGTGATGTAGTACTTCAGAAATAACTTAGTATCAAAAGCAAACTCTGAATAAAACAGCTTTTTATTAGCAGGAGGATCAAAAGTAATATATTGCTTACCACGATGAGAGCTTGTATGTTTTTTGCTCTAAATATATCATCTGTATAATAAAACTTAATACTTCTCCCTACAAACCTTTGTTCCCTTGCACATAGTGGATTTAAAGTTTCATACAGAGAATCTTGTCTCAAGTAAAACATTCCAGTCTGAGGAATAAAATTCTAGAGGAACATTTCTGATGTCTGAGAAACCGGTATCCAATTGTTAGCTTGAACTGCATGCTGTTGATTTTTAGCTGAAGAAAACAGAGTAAACTCTTCAAGCAAAGCCAAGCAAGCCAATCTGATTTATTAGTCTCATCTCTTTGTATCAGTTCTTACACAGACTCCATCCTCATCTACTAATTTTAGACAGTAACTAACTAACTAATTAGATCCTTTAATGAAAATCTTCTCTGATATTGAGTTTTCTTGCAGGGTAATACCATGGTCACCTATTGTCCTTAGAGGGAAAATATAGCAAAAGGGATATTAGGCTACAGCTGAAGAGCTTCAAAATGATATAAACATATAGGCCTGAGGCCTATGAGGCTTCTGAATCTGAATCCTGAGTCATGAAAGTTCCCTATTAGTAAATATTAAATGGTATCTATCTGGCATACAAATAGCTAGAAGGGGATGGCAATATCTGAGTCTCAGGGCTCAGCTGCAGCATTGTGACGATAATCTCTACATAGGACTGCAAGAACCCAAGAAGATGATGCTGAGCAGGTCATATTAAAGAGCAGGGCTCTGAGCAATGCAGTGGGGCTTAATCCATAAGCAGGATTTACTGGAACAGTTTTAACCAGTCTCAGCTGCTGGTGAACTAGCAACACTTTAAATAGGGTTAACACTACCCGTAATAACTATGATAATGTTTTAAAGCTTTTACCTTAAAGGATCTGTAAGTACTCAAAGTTTAAGAAGTACATTCCTTGCAGCTAACAGAGGCTTGACTAAGGCTATGCTCCACTTTGGCACAGTGAGCCTAGCCACCGTCTGGAAGAGTGGACTGAATGACCAAATGTGGGAGGGGTCTGAAGCTCTGGTTTAGTGGCTGAAGATGGTTGGCTGCCCTTGATCCTCATCCTAGGGAAAAGGTCTACATAAATCTGAGAATTGCATTATCTAATAGCTTCTTCTCTTTGAAAAGAGAAAATATATTGTCCAGGTGAGGTTCAGTTCATTTTAGCAGCTTTCTCTCTCATGTACTTTGTGTGCCCTTCCCATGCAGTTGAAGAGACCTTCCAAATGCATACTGGTTCTTTCACAGCTGAAAGACATTGCTGAGTAAATAGCAGAGCTAATGCATATACCCTACATCACAGTAGTAAATCCTGTAGATATTACTAAGATGAGTTCCCAGTTGTGAAGAAAAGAAGTTAAGTACTGCAATTGTTAATGTTACAGCCAGTAGTAAATAAAGCACACAGAATATCATTACAATAGCCAGATCTGGAGATGTTCTGCTTGCTAAATGAACACTGGTTGTGAAAATTCCAGATTAGCCAGCATTACCTTACACAAACTTCTATTGTGTCAGCACGAATGAATGCAATCAGGGCACTGAACAGCCGCTTCCTAACCCAAACTTGATCTGTAGGAGTAATGTGGTACTTCCTGTCCCTTTGTGAACTGCCAGCACATATAGATTAGATGCACAGGAGGGGAGCATTTGGCTATACAAGCCATGAAGAATAAACGGCTCCAAGGAGTTCTGCACATAGTAGCCATGACTCAGTCTGTTCCGGTTTTCCTCACTGTCAGGCTCCTGGCTTCTACCAATGCATACATGCCCCAACTTTTCATCGTGTGATATATGCTAGCTAAACAATGTGTATCAAATCCCCAAGAGCACAATACATTTATTCTAGATTCTCTTGTTTAAAAGCTGATGGTTAACAGGATTGAGAGTTACAGAATTCCAGCACATGATGAAGCCTCAGAGTTGCTCTGCAATCTTTGCTGTCAGTGATTCAGGTCATTGTAGTCCCTTCTCATCAGTAAGTCAGAAAGGAACATCTCAGCCTCAAATGTTAATATATGAGGAAGAGAAATGAAACAGTTTTCAGGTGCACAACCAGATTCAACAACCATGGATGACTTCACTTATTTGAGTATTCCCTTTTACATTAATGAGTAATGTTTTCTGCATACATAAGTACATAAGAGCTGGTCCTTCTCCAGCAAACACAGATTCATTTGATAACTGTGACAATCTATTAGGAAATTGAATCACAAGGCTTCAATCACAAACAGAAAATATTCATGTTCCATTATAGTGAGTGCATGAAAAAAAAAGATCAGAATGCTGAAAAATAGCAATGGACTAATGAACATATTAACACTTAGACAGAAAGGCAGAAAGATAACTTAATGACTTACAGAAAGTGGATTGCTTCTTGATGGTTTATATATGTTTATCTACTGATTAATGAGAAAATCTTATTTTACCTTGAAAATTAGGAGCTAACAAATGAAATAATAATGATTAAAAAAGTGTGCATAAATATATACACAAATACGTTTAAAACCTGAATGATTTTCATCTTTCCGCTCTGCTCCAAAACAAGAAGAACATGTTGACTGTCACAAGCCATTAGATAAACTAGCTGCAGCAGACGATGCTCATCTTTGCTGTGCTGGGCCAAAGGCAAGGCTTTAACTTCCTGCCCACTTCCAAAATCCCAAATTTTCACTGTTCCTAGGCAGGAATGAGAAACATACACAAAAGGGAATGAACTTCCAACAATAGCTTGTGCTTCAAACCCAGGAACTTGACCTAGTACAGACAGGGAAAGTAGAAGAAACAAGAAAACCCAATTGAAGGTTCAGAGCTAAATCTCTTTTCTTTAAGAAGCTGTGTCTGTATTTCTTGGGGTAGCGTGCTTAAGGACATGAAACAACAAAAAACACCCTTACAACTAACTCCACCATTATTTAATCTCTTTATGTGCTCATTGTAAGCTGCAGCCCAGGGTGAAGGACCACGGCCTGTTTCACCTCTCTTTCTGGATTAATGCTATCAGAAAGCAAGTAGAGTGGTGAGTAGTCAGGAAGAAGATTTCAGGTTCTTAGATATAGCAAGGAACAGTGCAACCTGCTTGCTGGACTTGTCCCACAGGGCTAGTGGGGATAATAATGTAGAGCACTATCTTAAGTGAAGCAGTTATTACACACAACTTCAATTTTGTCAGACTTGATAGCATTCACCTACTGTCATGCTTTTAAGATCCATAAGGAGTTCAGTCTCTATTGTCAAGCATAAATTCTAAAATTTAATCAGTATTCTGTGTGGAAAAAGGCAATTTTCTCTTTATGTGAGGCAGCTTTCATATATTTAATAGATTTTAATAATTCAGGTGCATGCTCAAATATTTGAATGTGAGAAGAATTATTCTGCAATGTTAACAGGTCACAAAATTATTAAAGTTGCTGCAGAATTAGGTGTAGCACTTCTTAATATATTGGTGAGGTCATGTCACATTATCTTTAACTGATGCCCCCTAAGTAACACAGGGCAAGAAATGAGGAAAACATAGAGATATATGTTCTGGTGTTCACTGCAAAATGGAGCTGAGACACTATAAAATCAGAAAAAAAAACTATGGTTCTCCATCTGGAGCCACTGACTTACAGCGCTGTAGAGATCTAGGTCCTAAGTCCTATGAGGAAACATCTTTTTAGACCTAGAGTTCTGCAGGCAGTCTTCCACAGAGCAATAGGCAAGCAAAGTAAGAAAGCCACAGCAGCCAAAGATCACTTTTCTATGAATCACCTATCAAATAAAACCTAACCAAGACAAAAAAAATCCTCTGTACTTCTTTCTGCACATACTTCCTCCCACCTTGGAAGAAAGGCAAAATTCATTCTGCCATGAGTGGTTCAAGGCAAAAGAGTTCTGATTGCTCATATCATATGTCATTGTACATAAACATAATAAAAAGGTGATAACTATTTAGTTTCTTTACCATCACAAGCCCCAGTAGCGAGATAAAAACCATTTTTTTCAACTGCTGCACAGGTCACTTCAATATTCAGCCCATGTGCATCCTCAATCTGATATATTTGATATCCTGTTTCTAGGTCCCAGACCTAAAAACAAACAAACAAACAAACAAACAAGTTAATTATTTGTAGTATACCCTTTAAAACTCCTCACACATTTTTTTTCTAGTGTAATTGGAGAAAGCTGCATACTCCAAGAGCATATTGTCACTTCCCATGAAATAGGATCTCCATTATTTCTGCAGACTCAGTAGCACACTACCATGTTCTTGTACTGAGATCCTACGGTCATTTCTCCAGATTCAACTGGATTTGTGAAGCAGCCACTCATGTCATATGCACTGTACAGATCTGCAGCAACAGATAAAGAAAACTATCTTGCAGTTGTAATGGTTTTGTAGCCATCATGATCTAAGGAAGGTGGATGTTTACAATGAGAAATTACATGTTTATTGAGAGCACAATGTAGACAATTTACACAAACAAGCCTTCTTCCAGCAAAATGGCATGCATCACCAAGTGGCTTAATAAGAGAAGCTACTCCACCCTACAAATCTTGCCACTTAATTCCATCAGCAATTAATGAAAACTGTAGGTCCTTAGCACTTCTGGTGATCAGTATCACACTGTTAATTACATCTGTAATGATTCATTACATTTGTCTGTGGGTTTTCTGACACTTGCATAGTGACTACTTTTAGTGGTTCAAATGCAAAAGGTAAAACTAATACCCAAATTTAATCTTTAAATAGTGTTTCAACACAAACAAAGCAGTGATAAAAAGTAACAACTGAGAGACATCTCCATCACTTTATTTATCTTGTTAACTGGCTTTTATATTCAACAGTTCTCCCTCTCTGTATGACTGAAATCCTTAAGGCTCAGAACAACATGTACTAGGAAATTGAAAGAGAAAAGGATCTGCAGAAGGTCAGCAAATTGGCTCTAGAACTGCTAGTCAAATAGAAACAGATTCAGAAAAGAAGAATAACAGGAGCATAAAAAGTCAGGTTCTCTAGTGTAGCCACACTGTGTACCATAAAAACTTTTCAATTTTAGTTGAATAATCTTTTTGTCTGAGAGCAGCATCTTTTGCATAGTCCTGTTTACACAAAGTGCCATTCTTCATGTTTTATACCAGTCCACAGAACACCTAAAGTTTGCTTTTCTATCCCACTAAGCTGACTGGGACTCAAGCACTTCCTATACATAAAGAGCTGCTCATCAGATATGCCTTCTGAATCAAAGAATAGTATGTAATTGTGTTTGCATAAAATTATTATAAAATTATTATTTTAAATTTTTCTTTTCAGCTACTAAATAGCCAATTGATTTTCACTGCTATTGCTATACTATCCATTGCAGAACAGGTGAACTTTGTCCCTTAGGGGTCTCTACTGAGACCGATCCTCTTTAACATCTTCATCAGCGACATTGACAGTGGGATCAAGTGCACCCTCAGCAAGTTTGCAGATGACACCAAGCTGAGTGGTGTAGTCGACACGCCTGAGGGATGGGATGTCATCCAGAGAGACCTAGACAGGCTGGAGCAGTGGGCCCAGGAGAACCTCATGAGGTTCAATAAAGACAAGTGTAAAGTCTTGCAGCTGGGTTGTGGCAATCCCTGCTATCAATACAAGCTGGGGGACAAAAGGATTGAGAGCAGCCCTGCTGAAGGGGACTTGGTGGTACTGGTGGATGACAAGCTGGACATGAGCCAGCAGTGTGCCCTCACAGCCCAAAAAGCCAACCGCATGCTGGGCTGCATCCAAAGCAGCGTGGCCAGCAGGGCAGGGGAGGTGATCCTGCCCTTCTGCTCTGCACTGGTGAGACCCCACCTGGAGTGTTGCATCCAGATGAGGAGTCCTCAGCACAGGAGGGACATGGACCTGTTGGAGCACGTCCAGAGGAGGGCCACAAAAAAGATCCAAGAGATGGAACACCTCCCTCATCTGGAGAAGAGAAGGCTCCAGGGAGACCTGATAGCAACCTTTCAGTACCTGAAGGGGGGGTGCAAGAAAGAAGGGGACAGACTCTTTAGCAGGGCCTGTTGTGATAGGACTAGGGGAAATGGTTTCAAACTAAAAGAGGGAAGATTTAGATTAGATGTAAGGAAAAAGTTCTTTACAATAAGGGTGGTGAGGCACTGGCACAGGTTGCCCAGAGAGGGGGTGGACGCCCCATCTCTGGAGACCTTCAAGGTCAGGCTGGACAGGGCTCTGAGCAACCTGATCCAGCTGTAGGTGCCCCTGTTCAGTGCAGGGCAGTTGGACTAGATGATCTTTAAAGGTCCCTTCCAACTCAAATGATGCTATGATTCTATGATTCTGTGATAAGTGTACCGAAATATGGTCAAAGGAAATAAAATCACAACTAAATTCAGTGCCTCCAAAACCTTGCTCAATCTGCTTGGTGCTTGCAGTGCAGGTTAAATTTGAGCACAAAAATAGCCACAAAACCAACACTTTAAATAATAAACACTAATCAATTATCTAATTGTCCAATAACTTACTAGTAATAAACAAAGCTGAGACTTTTCTTTCTCAGTTTAAAAGATTACAACTTACACCCACCTTCAGTACTGACTCAGAGCAGATAGTGAGGATTTGGTGAAAAGCTCTGTTGTAAGCCAGAACATTGATGCTTTTCGTATGTGTACGTGGAACCTGTTCCATACCTTGTATCACACGAGTTAGAGGATAAATATCAATGACAGTTGAACCTACACATGGTGAGACATGTGAGAACATACACATTTTACTGACAGGTTTCATGTAAGATGAAGTGATCTGAGTTCTTCTGAAGACGGTAAGGAATCCTGTCTGTTTCTTCAGACTATCTTTTCTTGGAAAGAGAAAACATACAAATCATGGCTAAGTATATCTCTGCCTTAAACCACTTCCTTAGAGATAAGCCAATTCTAAATGCAGGCAATGAGGTCTCTCCAGTACCTTTCTTTATACAACACTGCAGGTCTGAATGGCATTTCACCTTCCAGTGCTCTCTGATCAGAAGGGTTGCAATGAAAGAAAGGCAGATGGGGAAGACAAGACAAAGGAAAGCGCAAGGTTTTTACAAGGCAGGCTTGCAATCCAGACTCCTGTTTCAGCTCCAATATAGCTACAGTTCTAACAGCAGAGGAGCTGCAGTCAGCAGTGAATATGCAGCAAAGGATGGAATTGCATAATACTTGGCATGAGTCCAGGCACACAGGCCAGCAGCTTGGAAAAAGGCACAGAAGGAAAGCTGTGGCAGTGTTCAAATGGAGCATGAAGGTGAGCCATAATTTATGGATGTTAGTGAACTAATAACCAAACATTTCCTCCGTAAATTCAGGTACATAATAGTAAGGATTAATTTACCCACGTATAGCCTCAGTCTCTTGCCCTGTTCAGGGTCAAGGGGACATTCATTTAACCTTTTAATGGAATCATTAACAGAGTCCCAGGCCAGGTTTCTACAGATCTTTAGACACTGCTCAAATCACTGTTTATAAGGGCAAAGCTATCTCATTTTCACAATGACTAACCTATGTAAAACCCCTGTATTACTATGCCTTGAAAATCTCACTAAGTGAAATTTTAACTGAAGAATCTTTCCATATCTTTTAGTGATGGAATACCTTTAAAATCTAGTCTGAATAGAATTCTGATTTTTTTTTATATAAGACCTAGAAAATGAAGCTTCTTAAATGAAGCTTCTTTGCTAAGCTTGCAATGCTTAGCAAATGCTTAAATACATATAACAATTTGTGGACTCCAGTCTAGCGTATATATTTAGGCTTTTAAAACAGGTTTATTGGCACAAATATTCAGCAGAAACTGCCAGGCCACTGAAAACAAAACATTTCATGCTCATCTTCTTAGATTTGACACTTTGTGCCTTGTCCTTGATGCAGGGACAGAAAAAGCTGTCTCTGGAGTCAATGACCTTATTTCCCTGATAAGCCTCTGGCTTCTATAGCCCTAGGACAGGTTCAAAGCTGAGGACTCCAAGATTTCAGTGACCATGCCTCTGAGGCAGACAAAGCCTGCCCTAGGTTCTCTGCCTTAGATATGGAACGCTAAAATACTTTTAGTGACACCTGTAAATCTCTGGGCCCTCAATGATTTCAGGCTCCTTGCTATGGAGTCAAGAAACAGATCCCAGAAACACTGGGATGAGTTCCCACAGTTTTTAATTCCTGATCAGCTGGTCAGTGTGGCTGTTCTGACACCACAGACTGTGGGGCTCTGTGTAGCTACTGAGGTAAATAAGGAGTCTGAATACACTTGTGAGGGCTCCACAGAGTCTCTGCTGCTTTGATCTCCAAATGGAAGGAGGGTGCCAGGAAAAGGGGGAGTCCAGAAAGATCAGCAGCTGAGTAGCTTTTAACAAAGGACAAGGCTACAGAATAGAACATGTAGTTTATTTTTTCTAAAAAATGTTCACCCTGTCTTCACAAAAGCGTTTCTCATTTCCTCTGGTTCCTGCTATTAATTCCCACGCTGCATATTTTCATACATATTTCCATGCTGAAATTAAAACAACGTATAACAGGATTCATTTCAAAATGGTCTTAATGTGCAGATACCCTCACCTCCGGGCATTCTGTACATCTCATACATCTTATTCCTGCATTCATCTTCAGTCATATGTAATCACAAGGGAAACCACATTCTAGAAGGGGGATGCTCTCATACACAAATTACAGTAACATACCTGTGATAAGTGTGCCATGATCATTATCAAATACCATTGGAAGGATCTCCATCTCTCCAGGACTCCCTTGATCATGGAAGACCTGCAGCATTGAAAGGGTCTGTAGGTCCCACACTCGAAAAACCTAGAGAGAGCGGTGGGGCAAGAAAATTTAATATATAAAAAGATTTTCATCTACTTTTTACTTGTTTAACAAAAATATTATAGTCTCCAATGAAAATCACATTTTTAAGTGTGGTACATCCCCAAATACGCAAGACAAATACCTAAGGCATCTTTATCCTCATTTTACTAAGAATAAAAGGCATACAAAGGCTGAGTTCTGCAATATTGACCTGAGAAGTAATGGCTTTTAGCTCATCTTGCCTAACAGCAACATAAAAATCTGACAGGAAGAACTTTGAGGGAGAAACAAGAACATGACATCTCTCAGCCTCATAACCATAGACCACAGAACCATAGAACGGTTTGGGTTGGAATGGCCATTAAAGATCATCTAGTTCCAACCCCCCTGCCATCCCACTAGACCAAACGAAAACAGCTGCAATCAAATCCATTGCTGACAATTCAGAACATTCAGTTCTCTGATGCTAATTGCTTTTTAATGCAAAGATATTGGAAAACTAAAGTCCACCCTGAGAAACACTTTCTCTGCAAATTTGGGATTAGATAATTTCTTAAATATTAGAGATTTCTTCAGAGTACCACTTATATCTGTCCATTTGATCATGTAAAAGCTTCAGTATTTCTGTGATTATTTGGGGGACATAACTAATCCAGGAACAAATAAATCACCTTACATTTACAAATAGAGAAAGTAAAAGACACACAGCAAGTTATACTATGAAACATAACCCCTGAGTTTTGACTTTTTTAGCTTTCCTTATTATATCCTATTCCCTTCCTTGTTTGGAATTCTATTTATTTTTGTGCTGAACACAGTGTATGCCCATTGTAATCCACAGGCAGTATGCCCTGTCTTTAAATGTGCTTTTGATAATGAAGAAAACTTCACCTGTGCATATGTTAATGCTACGAAAGTTCAATGCAATTGCCAGGAATGATTTAATGATTTCTTCAGAAGACATACACTATACAATTAAGAATGAATGTTCGTGACTTTGTATGTTATAAAGTGTTGAAGCATCTTTCTTTACACTTAAAATATGATCTCAGCATAGAAAATATTTTGCTGTTAAATACAATAGAAGACTGTTGACTGTTTGCAAAAATAAAAACAAGGGAATATAAAATAATAAAAATAAGAGTAAGGGATGGCAATTACTCAGGGTTATGAAGTAGCAGGAAGGGAGATAGATACACAGATCTAGAGGTTATTGGAATTTCCATCCATAATGTAATTTGAAAGGAAGTTACAAAGGATCCAGCAAAATTTTGAAAAGGAAGGAAAGAAAAGAAATAGATATGCCAGTGTTTAAACAGATCACTTCTGGCACCAGAGAGAAATTCATACGTGAGTGTTCAGAATTTTAAGCAGAAAGAAAATTTCTCCTGAATATCTCGCTTATTTTCAGGAAAACAATAAAGGAAAAGGCTCTAAATATTTTCTCTGGAACTGAACTGGTTTAGAAGAACCAGGCCTATCATACTCCTCTAATAGATTTGTGATTATATTTCTGCTATTTATTCAGACATGCAATTTCTGAAACATACAAAAAGAGCTTTATGAAGAAATAGGCAGTGAGAATATTTGAAAAAGGAAATCTAGTCAAACAGAGAAAATGATGAAACTGTTTATCCAGCTGGAAGAAGTAGACCAGCAAAAATGCAAAGGAGAATTGGTGATAAAAGTTGAGAAGGTTAAGGCAATGTTGAAGGTAGGTCTCCAAGTTCATTTCTGGCACAGTTACAATTAGAAGGTGTAAAAATATATTTTTAGATGGAGGATCAAGCAGAAGTAAGTATCTATGGGGATACTCTAGTCAGGTGAAAAGAATTATAAGTCATTGAATAGAGACATAATGACATTTCCAGAAACATCATCCAGATCTGTAAAAAATTAGAATAAAACTGAAGACACACAATTTTAATAATCTCATGACTTTTTCAAGTAAAATTGGTCAACAATCAAGACATGAGTTTAACATCTTAGTTTATCATACCAATGACAAAATGATTTTACAGCACAAATGAATATAAATAAGAATCTCTTGTACTGTTTCTTACTGTTTGTTCAGCCATTAATAAAAACACCATATTAAGAATATGTAGTCAACTGAAGTGGGGGCACGGGATGGGGAGAATACATAAACCACTGTTTCATATGAGTAACTTCAACACAAGGCATCATCAGCATGGCTGTGAGGTATAATGTCACTGCTGCTCATCTGCATCAGCACACGTGGCTGTGCATGAATTCATGAGGAAAGAGTGGAAACAAAAGCTGTGCTTAGTTTGAAACTAGGAGGTGACTGTGGGAGTTGCCTGGGGAATGTTTTGTTAAAACATTCCTGTTCTATGTGTTTATGGAAGAACTTCCCACAGCAGCCTGACAAATGTCAGGAATCACAGAAGCCCCATCCCCTTTACGGTACAATGCTTGTTGACTGCGTCTTCTGAAATCACACACAGACTACATTCAAGCAAACAAGGACAGAGAGGAGGCGGAGTGCAGAGAGAAGGAGCTTCAAAGGCTTTTGAAAATGACTTCTTTCCTTCTTCCCACTGTTTCTACCTTACGGGAAAAGCTGAGCTCTACTTACAGCAACACTGTCACACACTGGCTCACATTAATCAAAACACTTGTTGGTTCGGTTTTAGTACTTGCAGAATTGGCCTTGACCAACAGACATACCTTCAGTATATGGATGTTGCATTGTGTAGTGGTGTAGGGACTCTTGCCTTATTCCTGTATTGTGGTCAGCCTCCTTTGCACAGTAGGCATCAGGCACAGAGAGGCATCCCACAAATGCATGTTGCCTTTCTCTCCTAGCTACGCTGCAACGGCTTTAGCAAACTAGTCTATTAACCCTTCCAGGGCTGAAGCCTGGATCACTCCCCT
>VXAV01011356.1:0-10474 GCA_013399715.1 Alectura lathami | reverse complement strand
CCAAATCCCCCCAGAATTCAGTGGGATTTCTTGCCAAAGCCTTCTGAGATCCTTTAAAAAATTAAATGTGTATATCTGCACATAAACGCTTTTCTCCCAAATACCACTTCCTTCAAGCCCTAAATCTCAGAACATACTAAAAGCCCTGAACTATTTTTGACTTTTGGAGAAGGGAATCCTATTCTGCCCCTTTTTGTCCATACTTAACTGAAATAGAAAAGGACTAAACAAGCCCACGATTTGCAAAATAAAATACTAATTTAAAAAATATATAATTGTTCAAATTACTGCTACTAAAGAATAAGAAAGTGACCTTAAAAAACCGCTCTGAAGAAAATATCTCACTAACACTCAGGAGTATAACTCCTTTTCAGTGCTTCCACACTCTCACATCCCTGATGATATTTTCTGTAAGTTAAGAAAAAAACATGTTTTGAAAAGGACAGACTAGTTTCTAGAAAAGTGATGCTGCAAGCCTTATAAAAAACCTCTGGAAAAACACTTGTGAAGGAAAATACAAAATCCAGCCACTCTTGGGATAGAAAGAAGTTTCACTAGCCACATCAGTCATTGAACACATAGATAAGATGAGTAATCCACAATTAAATATGATTTTAGGTTGAAATGATTAGCTTATCTGCCCCTATTTGCTTTACAGTTCACCTGTTTTGATGTGTCATTGAACGTTCTGCATTCTAAGTGAAAGAGTTAGAACTCAATACAGAAAGAAGACAAAAATCACCAGGCATGAAGAAGAGGTCAAACCGTAGTTCTGCTTGCCATGTTATTTAAGAGAGTAAGTTATCTGCAGAGAGTGCAGTTGTGTATCCTGTGATCCCTGAAGGTGATCCTGCAAAGTACTACAACTCCCCGTAGCTATTAGAAGACTTAGGAGCAAATCAATGTCAATGGGATTACTTTTGAGGCTAAGGCAAGGAGGATTTAGCTCTAAGCATGTTAATGCAATGTGATGCAGCAGCTGGAACTATGCCTAGCAACTTACTGAGACAGTAATTTGGTGAAGTTCAAAACTACATACATTCAAAATCACTTCCTTAAACTGAGTACTGCTAACCTCGCAATATATAAGGTTACTTTCTTTTTCTCAGTCATGGAGGAATACTGGAAATAAATTAAACTGGGTTATACACAACAGTGAGTCTAGCTGCAAACTACTGATTCTGCAGGCTATTTACTGGGTGCTATTGACTGAGTTAGTGTAAAGGTTCTGTATGTCTGTCTCTTTACTGTTTGCTCAGTATGCTGACAGCAGAGCTATCTGACCCTTCATGCAAAGATGAAATAACCCTCAACACTTCTAGACAACAGTTTCAATAGACATTTGGATGATGTGTGCGTCAGAAGCAAGAAGTTAGAGGTGTAAGACAGAGATGACTGCCCATGTACCTCTGGGTGGGAAGCCCAAAGCAGTAATCATGTTCTTCCTGTCAATGTTGAGCTAATCTTAGAATAATGAGATAGCTCTCACCTTATACATAGTGTTTGAAGTAATCTTCAGGTATACACGTCATTTACATTTTAAGATCCCCTATTTCTTCACTCACCCATAGAAAACAAACAAAAAAAAAGGAACCAGAAAACTACAGCTCTGCAAATTTAGTTTTAATATAGCTTAAGCTTTAGAGCTCAGTTTTTGGGTAGAAGATCTATAGAAATTAGCACAGGCTGAATATAGATATTGCTCCGTTTTCATCTGCGGCAAATATAGATTATTTAATGCTGTAATCATAAAATATTTGCCCAGAAACAGAACATCTACTGGATCATTTCCTTCACATATGCTTAGAATACATGAAGGCAATTCAGTCATGAAGGACACGGATGCATTCTCAGATATACTAAGAAACAGCCCTTTGGAAAGATACCAGCCTTGCTAGGACAGAGATTTTCCTCAAACAGTCCAACTGCACACTGCTTGTAAACGTGTATGTTATATGTCACATAAATTTAAGTGCTAGAGAAGGAAGATACAGGTTCAAGCCAGAAAGGCACATTTAAAATTACTTCTAATCCCTTTTACTTTTACACAGTATCACAGCACAGCTGAGGCTGGCAGAGACCTCTGGGCCCATCTGCTCCAACCCCTACTCAAGCGGGGACACCAAGATCAGGTTGCTCAGGAGCAAGTCCAGGTGGCTTTTGAAGATCTCCAAGGAGGAGACTCCACAGCCTCCCTGGGTATCCTATGCCAGTGGTCAGCCACCCACAGAGTAAAGAAGTGATTCCTGATGTGCAGATGTATTTCCTGTGTTCCAGTTTATGCCCATTGCCTCTTGTCCTGTCACTGGGCACCACTTTAAAGAGCCAGGCTCTTTCTGATTTGCACCCTCCCTTTAGGATACATAGATGAGAGCTCCCTAAGTCTACTCTTCTCCATGGGAATTTTGCAGTTCTTACTTGCAGACTACCCAAGAGAAAAAGCAATTTGCATTGAAAATACCAGAAAATTGGGTAAGGTGCAAGAAAAGTCCAAAGAAGAAAATTAAATGTTCTTGAAGCATTATGCAATATGAAGAGAAAATGATTCTCAATATCTGCAAGGAACAAATAAACAGAAAAGGATAAATTGCTATTATAAAAGCACAGCAGCAAGGGCAGGATTAACTTTGACTTTCAGAGTAGTCTATGAAAAATATATCTGATATAGATGCAGCAAAAGAGGATGATGGGAGCAGATTTCCCAAATGCCTTTTTTTTCCCAAATTTTCTAGATTAAACTTAATATCGTTGATACACAAACCATGTCAGTAACAGCCCTGATTAGCAATGGTTTGACGTAAATTAAACATTGTACTTCCAGCTCAGCTGCTCTCATTTTTTGGGAAACAAATGACTGTATTATAAATAAATCCTTAAAACAATGTCATGTGATTCCAGAATAGGTTAGACAAACATCCATGGTAACCTACACAGGCAGTGATATAATGGCATGCTCTGTTCCAGACAGGCAGAAGGCATTTATAACTCCTCACCGGGATACTAAACAGCAAGTTTGCCATTCAGCAGACCTGGAGAGACAAGGCTGGAGACTGATAACATTAAGGTTTCAGTAAACTTGCAAAAGTCACAAAATACTAAAATCAATAACGTCTGGATTCTGTCAGAACAGAAACAATATATTTATAACAGAGTCAATTTAGTATGGACAAATTTCAGCAAGGAAGTATTTATGTGCTTGCATCAAGACAGCTGCAATTGATTTGGAAGAAATTATGAATCGAATGAAATTTTGCCATGCCCAAGAATGGAGATGCAAGAAATCAGCTCCACTGATCATCAAACAAATTGAGATTGTTCTTATGCATTCAGTGCCGTAGGGTCAAATCTTGGTCACTTGACTTACTTCAGCAGTTTAATTCAACCAGACCCACCACAGGAGTAGTTCTAGTAAAATTAGTGGTTCAGTTCTGGCTTACTGACTTCCACCAACAACTCAAGTTGGCCAGACAAGATACTTTAACCTCCACACTAAACCAAGTGAGAGACAGTGGTTGTCACTGCTACACACACAGCCTTTCAGTACAAGCGCTATACCACTTAATCTTCTTGTTTCCATGGGTCATTCTGAGGGAATGATCATAACAACCTGCTCGCTACCGTATCTCCAGGTTTAATAGCCCCTACCCCGATGACTGTTCTTTTCACACCAGAGGTTTCTTGAATGCATTCAAAGGCTTCTGTAACATGAAAAAAAAGTAAAATAATAAGCACTTCAAGATGCAGGAAGAGAATAAGAATGGGCAAAATAACTATAGAGAGGAAGGGACAACGATGAGAGAGGAAAAAAATAAACACAGCAGGGATTTCCTATGCAGCATTCTTTTATCTAGGGTGGGGCATCAGCTCTGTTTTCCATTGTTTCTCTACCATACAAATTGCTCTCACATTGCCATGCACTCCCTAGAACTAGTGGAATCTCTCCATTCACAATTTCTGTCTTTTCCTGAAAACAAGAGAGGACTGAGTTGCAGTACCCAGTGAGGACAGAGAAGGCAGAAGCATTGCCATGTCAGGTAATGGCAATATGGCAAAATGGCAAAGGTAATAATGTCATCCATTATTTACTGCTGGGCATCCCTGTGGCAGGCTGATGGAAATCCCCTAGGATGCAGTTACTTAAAGGTCAGCTAGATGCTCTAATCATGCTTGAATCATATGATTCTATGATTCTACACTAAGAAAGTGTAAAAGTGCTTTAAATCAAGGATTTAGACAAAGAATTTTATTACCATGCTTTGCCCTCATTTGACCTCAAAGGACTTTAAGAATGGAAAGGCTTGCTCAAACGTACCCACAAGAATATCACTCCAGCTTGTGTGTAATTGATTTATACTCCAGAGTTCAAAAGTAGGGGATCACATTGTCTTTTGGTTTCAGACTTGTTACTGCAGAAGTTTACAATCTGAAAAGGTAATGGCTGGATGGTTTTAAGATACTATTTTAAAGACACTACAAATGTGACACCTCATTTACAGTAGTACTGTAAAATACTATGTACAAAACATACCAAAGAAAACTGGCTACCAAAAGTCTAACTATTTGATTTTATTAAATATAGTCAGGAAGAACAAGCTTTCTATTTTTATACCTATCTAGGTATTAATCCCCCAGGAATGTAGTTCACATAATATCTTAAAAGCTGTCTATCCAACATAAACTCTAGTTGTTATTTATCAAATAATATGTAACAGATCACGGGAAATTATGTATTATTGTTCTAGGAGCAAAAGCCAGAAGTTAATTGCAAGGTATGTAATCCAATTTCTACAATAATACAGTTTGGGAAAATCTTTTATAAAGTTTCTCAATATGTTTCACAGGATTATCCCCTATTCCCAATGTCCAGCACTTTCCATTGTCTGACTCGCAGAAAAACAAAACAAAACAAAACAAAACAAACAAACAAACAAACAAACAAAGACAAGGACATTAAATGTAATATCCTAATCTCAAAACATGTTAAGAATTTATTTTAACAGATATAATCTATTTCTTTAGCAATTAAGGTGTTGGCCTGCAGCAGAAGAGATACGTATTACTGAGATGCCCACAGGATCCAGTGAGTGTACAATATAGAACATCATCAGCATGCATCTGCTTACAAGAGAAATGATGGAAGCAGAGAAGAACAGATACAAAACAGTTTCTTAATTTTGATATGCATATTATTCCATAAAACACAGCAACAGCTTGTACCAAAGTCAGTTCTCATGGGTACAAAGTACACATTCAAGAAAAATCAGTCACACTGTACTCTTTGAATCTATAAGGACAGTATATCCGCACATTTTTTTTCAGTTTCCTGTGAACCCACTTCTTTCAAGATCATCCTGTCTGAGTCTTGTGCCCAAAGACAAATCAGCAGCTCCCATTTCTTAGGCAGAGCAATGTACAATTGTTCATTCACTGGTCTATTCCTCTTCTCAGTTGGTTGTACTGAGCATTTTAGAGCTTTAGAGTAAAAAAACCTCCAGAATCTCTTGGTTCTGAGCTGAAATTGAAATAAATGATCTGAATCCTCATAAGGTTACCCTTTATAAAAATGTGCATGCTTCCACTGTATGGTTCTTGGCCCTCCCACTTCAAAGCTATATATGCCAAACCTTTAAATTTAGGGAAAACCAGAAAATTATGGCTCATTTTTATCTCACCTGTTAAGGTCTTGGGAGATCCCAAGGAAAATGTTTTTTAAAAGTAATGTAAATTTGGAAATCCTGGTTGCCCTAAGTGGGGACTACTGTACATCAAGGAGCTAGTGATCCACACGACTTTTGACCTGAATAGGCACAGGCCTGTGCTACTGTGCTGCGCTGTAATTATCACCTGGCTTCCAGGTCTGTGCTGTGCTGCACATATCCCTTGGGTGATGGATGTTCTCAGCTGACTAACTGTAACAGGAGCCTGTAGATGGCAGCCACTTGGCATGGGCATCGTGACAACCCCATCAGTATGTACTCTTCTGTTTCTTAAAGTGAAGCAGCATATTCTCACATGGACAGCAGCATATTCTCACATGAACTACTAAAATCTCTAAAGACTATAATGGTGAATTTCTCCATGGTCAGGATCTGTGCAGTGTGATGTGTCCTGATTAGAAGTCTGTTTGATGCTGCACCACTCAGTGTTCTCAGCATCTGAAAGAGCATAAGCTATATATTCTCTTTTTCCTTCTAGCCTTAGCTCCAATAAATGGTATTTTACTGTAACCTATTTAATCAAATGGAGTCTGACTTCCTTTCTTACTGAGACTGTAATAAATACTTGCACTGGTACATTACAGAAATGGAGAAAGAAACGGGAATAACAGTTTTTTCTAATTCATGAAACAATGGGGCAACCAGCCTATAATGACAATGTGAAGAAAGGCTGTGGAAGGCTACCAGCACTGGGGACTTGTGGCAGTGACCCACATCTCAGTTACTAGATGCGACTGAAAAGCAAATAAAAAGTTGTTTCTGCATCATTGTTCTCCCAACTCTGTTTTATGTATTTACCTGAAAGTATAACAGTTGACCTTCCTTCACTGTTGTGTATGTCAGAAATCATCTACATACTGTAAATTCTTTGGGGCACACAGTGTTCTTCACCACTTTATTTGTAAAGTCCTTTAGATTTCTCAGTGAGGGATCCCTTCTTTTTGGATATAGCTTTTAGCTACGACCACGAGATTTACCTGACTTTTAAAAGTCTAGGAATTTCTGTTTAGTTCTTTTTACTTTTGAGGAGAAGTGTAATCTCATAACACAGAACCACTGAAAGACATTTAGTTAGCTTTTAATTAGAACATATTTTGCATTCATTTTCATGTACAAGTGATTTTACTGATGTCATTGGCACGGTTCAACTGCATTTAGTTAAGATCACATGTAAAAGTCCACATTCTTGGAGCCCTGTAAAATAGATTGTGTTTCCCTCCTGAATTATCATATGGAATCATAGAAAGGCGCAGAAAGAACCTCAAGAGACCTCCTAGTCATTTACTGCCTGAGGGACTTCATTCCTAGTTGTTTTTCTACAAATATCTTTATGTACAGTCATTACCCTTAAGTAATATTTTATGTCTTATTCCATACATGCATAGCTTGCAGACTGTCAAAACACTCCTTAGTTCAGCAGTGATGTATGCCTGCAGCAAATGTACAGTTACCTACAGAAAAGACAGGTATAGATGTATAGGAGGGAGGAAGGGGGAAGGTTTATGGATCGAGGACTATCTGAACATGAGAGATTTCTGATTACTTATTTTCAGCTAGTAACACTTCAAGAGTGCAAGTTATTATAAGAATAGGATTAAAGACATGAAAATACAGTCTTTACCTCACCTCAGTGAGCACTGGTAAGCAATTATGGCAGAACAGCAGCATGGACAGACTAGAGAGCTTTGTAATATTTCCTGCATAACACAACAAAAAGCTGGCTATCTCAGTTGGCTAACTGTATCAGCTTCTTATTACTCTATAGGCAGCAATCGACTTTTGCCACAGATCATACCTTCAATTCTAATGAACATTCTGAACTTCAATATTTCTCCCTATGGCCCGCAGCCCTTACTCAGTTTGGGGTAACTGGTTAATTTAGCATGCATACTCTCTATTCTGTCATGGTAGATGTTAATGAAAATAATGAATATTACTAAATAATGAAAATATTGAATAGGACCACTCTTGAAAAGGCTCAATAGCCTTCTATAACTACTCTTCCAGTATTTTCCCTAATTATTTTTGCACAGGTCTTTTGAAATTTTTATTCTTTCCTGAACTACCACAATTTAACAAGTGAGATAAAGCACTGCTGCCATGATTCCACCAATAACCTAAATGAAACCCACCAATTTCCAGCAGAATCTCACAGTATATAGTTGAATAAGTTTTATTATTGATGTTATTTGTATTTCTGTTCATGAACAAAATTTTGGATTGCTAAGTCTCATAACTGACACCATCCAGAAAGAGGCTGAGAGTTGAACATGGCAAACAGAGTGGCCAGTCAGAGAAAAAATCCACCTAGAGATTTAGTAGGCTGACAGACAGAGAGAAGGGAAACGAAGCAGTAGGAAGTTGTTGTAGATGATCACTGCTGAATGAAGCATTCAGATACCAGCTATGTCATAATTCTGACAGCTGCCAAAGTAATACAGAATCTACCAGAATGTTAGTATCTACTATTGTAAGTTCTATTTTTGCACGTACAGAAAGAAAAAGAGTCAAATACTTCCATTGTAGTCTTGCTTCTCAATACAAAATAATTTTGATATTTTAAGCTAAAACTCTACTTTTTAATTAAAATAAAATAAATTAACAGATAAGCAATGAGATTAGGTGGTGAGACTAGATGGTATCAGAAGTACTTGTTAAAACCACATTGCTGCATGCATTTCTAGCACTGATTTTCACAAAGTTAAGAAAAGATTTTACCTTTGCAAAAGACAGGCTGATGACATGCTGATCTTTTTCATTTGTCACAATTTCCACAATACTGTGTTGGTGTCCAGATAGCTTTCCTGAAGGCGTGGTATTAACAACAGGATGCCACAAACGAAGGAGTTTGTCACGACCTGACAGAAAAAAAAATATATATTCAAAAAGACTCAACAGTCACTACTACCATAAGTGAGCTTAATGGAGAGAATGGTGTTCCTAAGTCTCTACTGTCACTATATAGCCAACTCTCATGTAAGGATACTAACTTTTCATTCTAAAGGCTGGATTCCAATTTATGTTTTAACATGTTTTCATTGCTTGTCCTCATACTTGTGTTAAAACCACATAACTAACCTGTATTTCAAAGCCCTTTATTTTTGTTTGAGGAATGTCAGAGGCTCTGGCTGTGATTACATGTGCCAGTCCTGTAAAAGCAGAATATTTAATTAAAAATAGAATTGGGGCTCAGATTTTTTTTTCTTTCAAAGATCTGTTTTAGAAGAAGATCAAAACAATACCTATGTCCACTTAGCCAGGTAGTGAAGGGGTGACCACCTCTATGGAATGGGGTGGTCATTCATAACGGGAAGGGGAGCAGACATGAAAGTTGAGGACAGGTAGGAAAAAATAACTACTGATAAGTGATTTTGTGTCTTAATGTAAATGAGAATTAGGTCTTTTCCTTTTATTTGTACCTTCAAACACTGAAATAACTTACAATTAGGATATAATCCTTGATTGCATTATGGATGAATATTTTGGTACTATTTTCATAATAGTTTCCACAAATATTTCAAAACACCAAGATACTGTTAAAAATGTATGTGTAAACTCCTAGGTTTATATACTGATGCAAACACGGTTGTATCAAGTCCACTGAAATAGCTCATTATTTTACAGGAGTTTTAAGAGAACATGAACCCAGTTTAAATTTGACACTAATTCATTTATATTTTTGCTTTCAATTCCTGGAAAATATTGCAATTATATGAACTGTATGCAATTAGCTGAACAGTCTATTTTGACACACAATAAATGAAACAGCTGTATTTTATATAGATTTCACTTTGAGTTCTATTTTTTTCTCAGCTTAAAGTGAAGTGTAGAAAAGCCAAAAAAGCGTGCAGTAGCAACTTGATACTGCAAAAGAAGATTCACCCCTCCCCCAGATTGTGAAGCTCAGCTCAGCTTTGTGAACAAAAAGAAAAGTTAAATGTCAGCTCTTTCAGCCTGCTCTCCAAGGACCCTCCTCAAGCTTTTTCAACCTACAGTCACTGGTCAGTCTGTCCCCCTCTCTCTACAGAAATCCATTCCCTTCCTTCTCAGTATGGCAATGCAATTCATTTAGGAGCACCCCATCTCCCTTTTCCTCCATTAAATGGTACTGCTCTTTCAGTTCAATTGATTCCACTGTTTAGGTAGCTCCTCTTGAAATGACGTCGGAGAAATGATCTATTCTTAAAATAGCTACAACAAAAATAATTTTGTTTTATGCGAGATCATTTCAAAGGTGTGACTGAGAATGCAACCATGCAAGCGGCTGTACTGGCACAATGGATGAATAATTTCCATGCAGGAAAGGGGATGTAGTGGTAAGCAGCTGACTGGCAATAACTTCAATGGGAATCAGTTCCTTTTCAGGGGCACTCTGAGGCAAATGTATTCCAGATTAGCTGTCTATGCTGTAAGTATGGCAGGAAGTATCTTTAAAAGGCTATAACAGCACAAATGGTTTGTGAAGCCCATTAGGATGGGAAAACATGGTGAAGCATAGCAGACTGAGCCTCTGCTCCCTTCTGCAGGTGTTTTAGATCATCATAGGCATGTGAGTTTGCAGAACCCTTGTGACCAGGTTGATATAAGGAAACAAAACCTTGGGAGTTAGACTCAGCTTGCAGACCTTCTAGCAGGTCAAGAGGAAGACAGGAAATACAGTAGACAGGAGACTACAATGAGAATGGTGAGATGAGTACCTGCTCTACTCTGCACTGATGCAGCCTCACCTCGAGCACTGGGTGCAGGTTTGGGTGCCA
>VXAV01011354.1:2781-68305 GCA_013399715.1 Alectura lathami | reverse complement strand
AGGCCTTGCGGGTGCCGCCGGCTCGGGTCGGCCCCTCGGCGTTGCCCTGCTGCCGCCTGCGCGGGCTGAGCGTCCCCCGCCCCTCGGGAGGGCGAAGAGCCGCCGGGGAAAGTAACCGGAGGGCGAGAGAAAGCCCGGAAAAATGGCACCGCAGGTGCCGGTGCTGCTCCGGGGTCCTGGCCCCAGAGCACCTGGGATGGGCCCGGAGTGACTCCCCGAGGGTGGCTGTCCCGCAGCACCCAGCCCGACCCCCGGCAGCCCGGCTTTCTGTCAGGTCGTTGTTTTACCCGCTGCTTGTTTGTGCAGACCTGGCAGCGTCAAGCGATGCCAGTCCTGAACTCTCTTCATGAGCGTAAGATGATCTAATTTTGTCCGAGGCAGCTGTAATGCTCGCCGGTTAGCTGGGCTCCGAAATGTTTGTTCCTTGCACGCTTCAAGCCAGAGCTGTGCGTTGGAGGTGACGAGAGAGATTTAGGCTACAGAACAGCCCGCAGGTTTAGCTCTGAGAAAAGCACGGGGTTAAAAAGCATCATGGGGAGAGAGCTCTGACGAAATACAACACAGCTGTATAAATCTGTGTGTGTATAAGGGGTCTGCAAATCCAGGAAGACGTTCTGGGGGGAGCAGGAGGAAGGTGGAAATACAGAATTGAGATGCTGAGACGCTGAGCATTGCGCTAAGTTGACATCTGAAGGGAGTGCTTCCCCAGAGACTCAGCCAGAACAAAGCCAAGAGGAACTTGTCATGACCCCACCTATAAATGTAAAACCTGTCCTTTGCTTTGAGGATGGCTGTTCATCTATATCTTAGCATTACAGGAGCAACAGTGAGGATTTTTATCAAGTCAAATTCAGATTTCTTAATGAGTAGGGCAGTCTTAAAGATTAGCCGGGGAAAAACAAACAAACAAAAAAACCCCACCTGTCTTCATATGCATTAAATAAATGTAGGCGTTATGAAATGATAGAAGATGTTTTCAGGAAAAAAAACCCTACATAGAGGCCAGTCCATCAGGAAATAATTTGAAGGAGTCTGTTTTGTGGGGGAGGGCAGAGTGGGATCAATACTTCAATTTTTAATTTTTTTTTTTTTTGTGTCTAAGTCTGACAAATGTGGCATGGTTCATGGACCACCATGTCTCATTGTTCTGTGAAACTGCAGTCAGACAATTAGTACTGCTGCAGAAATGTAGCTTTAAAAATTTATTTGAAATAGGAAAAGTGTTAGAATGAGTTGTAACTAATACAGTACTCCCAAGGCTGGCCTTTTAAACCATTACTAATAGCTGGATATCCAAGTTTATGCACATTTTATCCTAGCATTTCCTTTTAATTACCTCCTATGCAAATGATCATAACCTCTTTTCTGATTCTACACATTTTCAGAACAGGAGTTTCATGACACGGATTGGACCCCTATTGAGCAAGTCTGCACAAGAACAAAGGCCATACAGCTACTGTAGCAAAGCCAGTTGCATTGAGCCATAGGACCTTGTAGGTCTTGGGCATAACAAAAATGTCAGTCTTCAGAACGTTCTTAGGATTCCTTTGCTTCTTCCCCCCTCAAATGAGTACCGCTCAGATGCGTAAGGTGGGCAGGCACTGCTCCAAACGTAATAAATAAAATATGTTTTCTCAATGAAATAAAAATGAAGAGGATATGCATTATTTACTATTACTGTAGAGCAAATGTATGACATGTTTTCATTATTCTTTGTCACCTACGACACTCACTTCAGTGGAAAAAAGTGGTGATTCCTGATATACCTGAAGGAGGTATATCAATATATGTGTATAGATAATGTTATCAAGGGTACTAGGTTTACATATTTTAATAAACCTCCCTATCACTGGCTTTTCTAATCTCAGTGTATGACCTAAGTTAGCCATTTAAAATACCAAAGGGAGCCTAAGCTATAAAAAAAAATATAGAATTAAAATTCCCACAAGACTAAAATTCATGGGAATTGGAATTAGCAGGTATTAGAAGAAGAAGTACAGTGCATCAGGGAGGGCTGGAAGCAAAGTAGTTGTGTTCAGCTCCCAGTGTTGACACTGACTTGCAGCATCACCTGGAGCAAGTCACACAACCTTTCCATGTTACAATCTGTAGCTTGTCAGGGACAATAACGTTGTGAGAGGTTTGAACTCTAGAGAGAAAAATGGTGAACGACCAAGTATCTTAAAAAATATTCTTTGTGATCCTGTGTCTGTTTAAACACTGTGTGCAACAGGAGCAGGCTCAGTAGTTGCAGTCGTTGCCTCTAGAACATCTGACTCAGTGAAAGAGAACGTTCTTTGTTATCATGCTCATCAGTCAAAACCAAAGAGATGCGTCCAATGAATCAGGTGCAAATTGCTTCCGTTGTTCAGACAGCTGTTTTGTTGTGCACGGGTTGAAAGTTTTTGATTGATTATGCGCTCTCAACGTATAGAAATAATTGCATCTTTTGCAGTAGGGGAAGCAGCGCGGAGGTACACAGTCAGCTCCGGGTGCTCTTGTGTTTTTGAAAAATGAGTAGTTTGGGCAGATGTGTTTTACTGACTCTCCAATAAGAGCTGCTTTGAACTGTAAAGGCTTGGCTCTTCTTGGAGAATGTCACTGTGAGAACAATGCCAGCATATCAACAGCTTCGCTGAGTGGGGAACGTGGGAACAACAAAAGCACACGTGAGCACAGCTGCGCCTACAGCAGAGATTCTGCTCGTTCAGCTTGTTCAGCAAGAGCACGAGCTTTTTGGTTTTTTAAACTTCTGTAACTTTTGTCACCACGATAGCAAGACTTAATGGCATACATACGGCCTTAGTCTGTGTGCTGAGTACTTCTGCCTTCATTTCACCTGCGTGGGTTCGGGTATGCTGCGTCAAACCTCAGGGTATTCTCGTTACCAAAGGAGGTCCCATTGAGACTGCTTTCCTGGGTGTATGCTCATGGAAATTGCTGTGTCTGACCCATGACCCATGTGTTTTGGAGAAAAAACTAGACTAGAGAGCCTAGAGAAACTGCTTTTAAAATCTGAAACACCAGTAGTACTATGCTGGGAATCAAAGGCTTAATGCTTTTGTGGTGTATATTGAAAAAACAAGTAAATAGTCAAGTCCCTAACTGAAGTGTCTTATTTTTTCCAAGACGACACGCTCAGATCCTGTGTATTAAAGCTATGTTTTCTATTAAATACATAATTAATTGCCTTCTGGAAGGAATGCAAGGAACGATTTACATTTCCACCTGTAATCTGTCATTGTTTAGACAGAAGAAATAGTTGAGTAATTCAGCTAACAGTGCTGGGTCCTCCGAAGCACAGGAAAGCAAACCTTATAAACGTTGAAGATGGACCCGATTTGATCCATATGGGCTTCAAGCTAACTTACACTGCAGCAGAGGAGGGATAAATAGCTGAATGTCTCCGGTCTTGTAAGCGAGCAAGGTTGCATGGATTATCATTAAAACTTTGGGCCTCTAAGTAGTAACCAGGCTATAGCAGGAAACAGAGGGCTCTGTCTGAGCAGCAGGTGGCCCATCTCATCCTGAATGGGAGGCGAAGGCACAGGCCATGGCATTGCCAGCAGTACGGCAGGTTCTGTGGCCTGAATTTTAGAACAGGAGGCGGGCCAAGGCCTGATGTTTTTGTGACCAATGAAGACCGCAGACGAAGCCACAGGAGTTGCAGAGCAAAGGAATTACGCAGATGGCAAATTTTGCTTCGTCCTTGCTGGCTGCTGCCACGCTGGAAGAAGGGCCACAGGTTGCAGGCTGAGCAGGGAGCCACGAGGAACCCGAGACCTTCAGACGCAGAGTGAGATGGTGACTGTGGCAGGACGTCCTGTAAGAGCAGGAACAGCAGCTAACTGGGCTGAAATCAAGCCCAGCTATTCTGACCTCTGACAGATGCCCACCAATACTTCAGTCTGTGGTACTCCCTGTTCCTCAGAGTTGTTGGTGTTTCATTTCACGTGATCGGTTGCATCCTTTGCACAGCTGGAGGAACGTGTCCCCTGACTTTTGAGTTCAGGCTGAGTTACGCTCAAGTAATGGATGCATGCCAGAGTTGACTCGGCACACCTCCTCCTGCAGGTTGGAATGAGGAATACCTGCATGGGTGGAAGGGATTATCCTTTGGTACTGACGGTGGAGAAAATCCCTGATAATCAGAAAGGCAGAAATCAGGCTTTTGCTCAGCATGGATATGCATGCGAAGTGGGATGTGGTAGCGTTCTGAAAGGCCAGCCTCCCAGCAAACAGAGCTGTTACTGACCCTGGCACTGAATAACTTGGCAGGCTCATCTTCTCTCCAGAAAATGGTTGCATAATTTGTGGTTTTCAAGTTTGGAACACTGGTTTTAACTTTCTGCATGTGCTTTTCTCTTGTCACATCTCAGAAGTACTGAAACACAACGTGGGGTTTGTGCTTTGTGGAGTTTACCCTTTAGGCAGTGCGAATTCAGTTTGGGTGGATCCACAGCATAAAGAATCTTACTGTTCAGTTATTATGAACTGGACTAAAGCACTCCAATAAAATCAATGCCTGCATGCAGTGTTTTCTCAGTTCGCAAGGCAGTCTGCTTACCTGCAGTAATTGGACTTGTGACAGGTAGTTAAATGGCTCGTAAGGTCTTTAGGATGCGTGATGAGATGAAAAGCGCTGTGCTAATACATAGGAAACGAGGTGGCTAAGAACACTGTATCTGTTGATGGTAGAGACACTAGAACCCTTACATTCATTGGAGGGAAAGAAGAAAATAAAAACAGGACAAAGGATGATGAGCAGTGGCAACATAAAAAGGCAGCATAAAATGAGTAGGAGAATGTACTTGGAAACTAGGTTGCCTTGGTTATTTTAAGTCAATCATGCTTACACAGACTGTCAAATCTTGACTGCTTCAGTATATCATTAAATAATGAACTTAGTCTTTGTGATCACAAAATTGATAAGACAGCCAGAATTATTCGGCAAGGGATGGGAGTTCTTCACAGGACTTACATATAATTAGAAGTGAGCTGATACTCCAGGAAGTACTAAGCACACACGTGAACACATGCCATATTTTAAAGAATTCATATTAAATCATCAGAGGCCTAACCACAGTCCATGCTGTTGTTACACTAACTTGTAAACACACAGCTTGGCAAGTGCAGTTGCTGCCCTGTAATTACAGGACTGAACTGGGTTGTGGTAAGAAATCTAAAATGTGCCAGCAGTCTTGGGGGTGCTTCTTAAGATCTAGATTGTTTCACAAAGTGGTTCTCTAGTAGCTTTAAAATAGTGGGATACAAAAATGCCTCCATTCCTCTTCTGCCTGTTTATTTTTGTAGACAGCAGCTTGGTTCCTGGGAGAGAAAGAAGCAGGGCAAGAGCTGGAGTACAAGCAGAAAAGTGTTTTGTGGTACCAACAGCATAAGGCCAGACAAAGGGAAAAAATAGGTCAAATGGGAGAGGTACAGCATGAACCTGCTTTTTCCTCTTCTACACAAAAATCTTTTTTTGCTAATAAAAAATAAACCTTTGATAACACAAAGGGTATGCCAAAGGCAGGAGTCTCCCGACAGGATGGTTTAGGCAGCCCACTTTGGCGCACAGCAGCTGAGGACTCAGTTCTAGCATCTTAGCGGTTTTAGCACACGCACTGAGCTACAGGCAGAAGTATTTTATGGTGAGTACGCTAGAGCCAAACAAGACTTCAAATTATCAGCCAGAATGGCACAGCCAACCACAAGAAGCAGAAGCCACCCATTTTCGTCTGTTGTTCCAGCTATAACAGTTGTCCATGTTAGCCAAAAAATAGTTGTCACAGTTCTAAGTGCCATTAAATACAGTATACCTTTTACTGGGATAAAGTGAGAGAAATTTTCTCTATACTTAAAAGAGCATTGCTTTCAAGGTGCTCGTAGCAGAAACAGGGACAAAACAAGAAAAAAGGTCAAAAGCTCTAGTTTGACCCCTGGGTCATTCTCCTCACATAGGTGGTTTCCGAAAGGTTTTCTGGTTTAATCGAATTTGACAGGGCTTTGACAAGCCTCTGTTTACATTCCTCCCATACAGCTAATCGGAAACAAAACACAAACCATACAAGGCAATGTTTCTGTCTACCAGCACACTTTCTTCCAACCAACAGGCGCTTGCTCTGTGATCTCCACCCAAAATCTTTTAGGGTAGTAACCCAAACAGCGTCAGCAGCACCTCACTGGCTGCTCAGCTGGTAACAGGCTGCTTCTGAGTTCTGCCTGGGAATGAGCAGCCCCAGTGGCCCCAAGCCAGTAGGTTTTCATCATTTGGACTCGAATGGGGTGCAGCAGGAATTTGGATCTGATGCTGCAGGTTGCAAAAACACAGCGTGCTCAACACAGCCTGGAGTTGGCACATGTAGTTGAATGGCAGTTCAGGAAAGCTAGCCAGTTCTGGCCCAAGCTGACTGTGTGGTTTTCCAGAAATGAAGCGCCATAAGATGCTTTTGTAATTTGAAGGGATGCTCAGGAATGTGTATAAATTTCCCCTCCCTTGATGTGCACTGTTAGAGGAGACAATACTTGGGATCGCCAAGACATTGATGAGCAGCTGTCAGATAGCACCAGCTGGCAGTCTGGGGCTTTGCGTATCTCAGTAGAAATTTATTATGGGCTATGAGAGAGAGCACATGTACAGGCTGCTACACTTCCAAGAATAAGGCTGTGTTTTTTCAAGCAGCATAGGAAAGTTAGATAATAAAAGTAACAAATTGCTGCCTATAGAGGCAACTGCCCTTTTTTAGCGCAGAGAAGAAAAGCAAAATCTAACCTCTGATGAGGAGAATGAGTCAGACCTCGTTTAATGTTTCAGATGCCAAGTGGATTAGGAAGGATTGGTACTAACGAAAAAAAAAAAAAGAGAACACACAAATAAACGAACAAAACAGTTCTTTTTCTTCTAAATTAAGAGTACTAGGAATAAAAAACCATGGAATCTTCTGCTGGTATTTGTCGGAATATCATACTTCACAGAGTGACACCATTCCTGTGTTCAAACTCGCCATTTTTACATGCCTGGCAAATCATCAACTCTTTGGTTTATTCTGTCCCCTTATGCCACGACAGTGTTTTTCCCTACGGGCTCGTTGCAGCTTGCGTCTGCTTCAGATAGAACAGTATGGTCCTCTGTCATAAGTCACATACAGTGATATCAAGAACAGTACCTGTGTGTTTTGGCTTCCGGTCTGACTGCAGTTTGGGATGAATATGTCAGGGAATTTCAGTCTGCAGACAGGTTTTTTCCCTTGATAATAGATAAATGGTGCTTTGAGACGGGTGTTAAACTGGGGAGAAAAGCAGCGCTTCTCCCAAGGCATGGCTATAGAAACGGATCTGCTTTATGGTGTTCAGCGTGCCCCTCTTCACTTCTTTAGGGGAAGAAATGACAGATGGTTGTATTGCTACATGCCTTTAGCACCCCAGAAAAAGATACCACTAACAGTAAACAGGGCAGGTCTGTGAATCCTCCTTATTTTTTGTGCACAAGAGCAATGCCCACATTTAAATGACTGTCAACAGATGGGATTTGACGCTTTTCCTAGCTCTTAGTTGACCGTGTTCCCATTGAAGAGCATTGTGCTTCTCCACCAAGAGAGTAACTGGATCCAGGATTGCACTGGAGTTGAAGCATTATTGGTTTTAACTCCTTAGAGGTAGCCAGCATCAAACCTGGGAAGGTATATAATTAACCCTGATAATCCACATCAAGATCAAAGCTTTAATTAAAATCCCAATGGAATCAAGAGAGTGAATCTGTCTTGACATAAAAACATGCTTTGTGGGAGTGGCAGCACCCCACAGATGTATTTACATCCTCTTTATCAACGTGCAAAGGTTTTGTTTGGCACTGTAGGTAGACCAGTCATTACTTATTTCTAATGTAAGCTCTGATGCGACGTTGCGCAGCCAGTATCTTCACAGAGTCAAGCTGTGCCAGTTGTGCTCTGACTCCTTTTGAGCTGCGGGTTTGTGGTATCAGTTTGACCTTGCAGGGTGAAGTATGGAATGGAAAGTAATCAGATGGACTCTGAATATAGGCCAGGAAAATGCTGCAGGTTGTCATAATGCGAGTCAGGTATGGGAATCGCTAATCACAGGCAAAGATGTCAACATTTAGACTGAAAATGGTTGCAGAGAGTTGTCGTGCTGTTGCTCAGCGGAGCCCTTACTTCAGCACAGTCACGCAGTTTCTGCCTGGTTGGTGAGGAACACAGCAGGCTGATGGTAAAGCAAAGAGTGAATGTCAGGTCATTGTGTGTACAGCTGAGGTACTCCTGAAGTGTTACAGGCAGAGATGGCAAAGGTATAGTGGTGCTTTGCTCATAAATGACGGGATGCCTGCACGTACACTGACGTACACACATGTACTAGAGTATAGATGGAAGTACCATGTAGGCACGAATTGGATCTGTAAGCAGGCAGGTAAAAAGTGGGGTTCGGTGTAAGCGTAATGGCTGGGGAGTTCTTGAGAGTAACATTTCTCATAAAAACAGTGATAAGCCTGGCAGCCCTGATTTCATGGTAAAAATGGTTTTGACTTATGTCTAAAGGGACTGGAGTACTCATAGAATCACGGAATGGTTTGGGTTGGAAGGGTCCTTAAAGATCATTTAATTCCAGCCCCCCTGCCATGGGGGATCCATTGTTCTGTAGTTGTCCCACTGTTGTTGATACCTGGTTTTAGAAGAGCAACATTGTAGTTTTGTAGCTAATTGGAAGGGAATAAAACTGGTAAGAGCATTGTGAACAACGACTATGTTGCTGTTGGAGAGTACTGCATAAAAATGTCTGCAGGGTTATTAAGCTGGGTTATTCCCTTGAGCTCCTGACACCGTAACCCATCTTTCTAGCATCTTACAGAGGGCGCTTTCATGTGTAGAACATTACAAGTCTGATCCATCGCCGTGCGTTTGGAAAATTCCTCCAAGTGCGTGTATTCAAATCAGGATTGGATCCTTCAACTGGCAAAATCAGGCTAAAGAGGCCAAAAAGGAACAGCTCGTCCAAGGCAATTTTGTGCTTGTCAGCAATGCAGATTTTAGGGCAGATGAAAGCAAAGATAATTATGTACCAGGCCATGTCTTCAAATACAGGCAAAGAGGAAATACACTGGGAATACACTTTAAAACACTGATGGAAAGAATAGACTGTTAGTATGTTCCTTTGGATCATCCTGACTTTAGACTGCTTTGAAACCTTAACTTTTAGAACAGGCATGTTTTCAGGCTTTTGTGTAGTAGAGTGGAATGTGAAAAGAATACGTTCATAATACTTTTGAGGAATAAGTGTGCCATGCTTTAAGAACAGGTTTAATAGTCTCAGAAAGTTTACACATTTCAGAAGCTTTCCTGATACCTTCATACCACTCCTGCCAAGATACCTGCAACCTTACAAAGAGCTAAGGTAATTTTTTTGAGAATTCATTGATTTTTCAAGCAGAACAGTGTACATTTTCAATATAAGCAGAAGAGACCCCCTCTGAATTTTGGACAGAGTTTATATGCGCAGTGTTTAATGTCATCCTCTTTGGGGGTTTTGCTTTTTTATTTAATGTAAATAGGAAACAAAACAAACTCCAGACAGAACTTTCTCATGAGAATGGTTCTCCCAGGGCTTTCTCATTGTAAAATCTTCTGTTTCACTCTTAGGTCAAACACAAATCTCCTTATATTTATAGGGTGCAGTCTGAAGGCTGCACCTTGTTTGACAGGCAGCATGACTCAGCACAAGAGCTCTGCATGTGTTTCCAGAATCCTAGCAGCTTCTCTCACACGTAACTTTTCAAAATAAAAATGATTATAAGGATTATTAATACTGATTTGTAAATGGAAAGCCTTCTTTTCACATTACCCTACTTTTTAGTGATAGCATTTAGGCTTTCTCCCCAGAGTAAGGGGACACTGAGGCTGCAATATTTGTTTTCCTTGCTAGGAAAGTATTGCACAGGGTAGCGGATATAAGCCATCGTGTGGGAGCTGAGCTTGAGCTGACGGGGATCATGTTAACCAAGAGCCATAGATCACCACCAGCCCCCTTACAGTATGTCACTCAGAATAAAACACTCCCAGCCTTAAGTGAGGAACACTCGTTATGTTAAATGCTGGGGGATTTAAACACTGTTGTGCCTTTGCTTATGTAACTGCTTCTCAGCCTGTGGTGTACAGAGCACTGCGTTCCCTGAGACGTTGGCCAGTGTTCAAAATCGGCAATGCCTACGCTTCCTCACATGTAAGAAAACAGATAATCGCATTAGGGGGAAATGAAATGATGTGTGAGATGTTCAAAATTCAGGCTGATTTCTGTTTCACTTTACATCAGAAGCACTGTAGCAGTACTGCACAAATAGGCTCCTGGCCTTTGCTTTTCAAATGTTAATCAGTGCTTGACTTGAAAAGCTTGGAAAACACTGATTCGTGTCAGGTACTTCCATAAGAAAAAAAAAAATTAAGTGTTGGGCAAACACATCAGAAGAACAAAGACCTTTGTGGCTTGTGTAGCCACTCAGTAAAGTGGTTGAGTCATACTACAAGAGTCTTACTACTTGAGTCTTGCTGAGGGACATGGTTTAGTGGGCATAGTGGTGTTGGGTTGACAGTTGGACTAGATGGTCTGAGAGGTCTTTTCCAACCTTAATGAGTCCATGATACAAAGCCTAGAAGACCCAGGCAGATTTCAGCATGTACCTTTACAGAAGTCAGGAGGTGCACATTTAAAGGCTAGCTTTCGGTCAAGTATTAGTCAAATTTGTATTTTTGCCTGAGTAACTGGCTGATGCCAGTCACTGCAGGCATGAGTTTCTGCCAGTTACATTTACAAACATTTCAGCCATCTCAGTATCTGGAGGCATCCACCTGTATCCATCATGGTCTGTCCAAGTACAGACTGCGCAAAGCTATGCCAGCAGTGGTTTGTGTCCATTTACTAAGAAAACCAGGGGCTGAGCACTGATCGCATCCCTTGCTGGCACAGAAGCGAGTTACCGTATGTCAGCTGCTTCACTGCAACTGTTCACAAGCCAGAAAGACAACAGTTAAACAATAGGAGCTTTACTGTAAAAGTTGATAAAGCCACAAGGTGAGCAGAACATAACGTAAAGCATGGGCTTTCCTCAAAGGGATCTGATGCGCTTTCTGTCCTGAATGATTTTTTTCAGAATGGCAGAGAATCATGGCTTGATGGAGAGACTGGAGAAAGCGGTGACTCGCCTGGAATCGTTATTTTCAGATTCACATAGATCTGGTGGGATGGAGTGTGACGCAATGAATGGAGTCAATGGAAGTGAGTCTGGTTTTTTGAAGTACCACCTCTTTCTGTTGCTAAAAATTTAGCTTGTAAGAAGAGCATGTGTTTGTCTTCTGAGCATGATCATAAATACATATAGTCCAGAAAATCCAAGACTGGTCTTGTCTCTTAAATATACTGCCCATATTTCAAGCTTTATTGCTCTTTCCATTTTTGCATTTATGTTGTTGTAGGTAGCTCGCCAGATGAAAATGTCTGCTTGAGCCCAGTTAGCAGAAGAAATGAGACATCCCAGAAATTTACAGCATAAATATTCCTGAAGCAGTCATCAATATAAACACTGAGTTTATTTTCCAGCTCTCTGAATTTCATGGCATGCATCTACGTCGTTTAACTGATTAATATCCATAATCAGATACAAGTTCGTTCATAAGCATTTTCTCACTAATTGCTGCCACACATCCCTGGCCTTACTTTCATCACTCTTGAGCTCTCCTTTCTCAAGTAGATCTCCAAAGCACTAACTGAAAATACGTGAAAAAAATCTGTCTTCAGTTATCCACCTCATACCACCAAATCATACTTTTTTTCACTCTCTAATTTTTTTGTTGTTCCTGCAATTTATATTTATAAATGTGGCAGTTCTGGTGTTGATTCAATAGAGATACCCTTTCCTTTCTGAAGAGCTGTTTTTATTATTATTATTATTATTATGGAATCCCTGCATGTATCCCTCTCTTAACTTCACATCCTCTGCTTTCCACATTCCTTAGCCCTTCCCTGCCTTCCCCAGAGGAGTGCACCTCCTGGCATGGGCTCAGTCTCTGCACAGAACGCTGCAGAACAAGCAGAAAGTTGCAGGCAGCTCCCTGCTGACAGCTGCTTTGCTGTAACTGTACGCCAGCCCTTACCCAACAACACTTGTGGCTACACATGCCATGGGCCTAGAGGCCGGCAGTTGCTGTGGAGCAGCTGATGAAAGCAGTGTGTTTCTGTGGCAGGAGGGGAGCGTCTTCCAGCAGGCTTCCAGAGCAGGGGGGTTAGCTGCTCAGAGTGAGCTTCAGTAATAAAATGTGTACGGTCTGGAGAAAACGTAGACGCCTAGTAAACCTTAGCAAAGGCATGGAGGAACATGACCCATGTACCAGCTGACAAATAAATCAGTCACTACGGGGAAGTCTACATTTTTCAAAGACATTGGCTTCAGTCCTATAATGAATCCATTTGGGTGGTTCTCTGCTAATCCAGAGCTCAGAACTGCAGAACCAGGGCTGCTTTTAGAGCGGGAGATAACTCACCATGTCAGGTGCCTCCATGAAAATCAACATATCCTTGCCCTTGACCCTACGAGCTGAATAAGGTGACGAGTTCAGGCCCCCAGGGAAGGGGAGCCTTAAAACCCCAGCAGATCCTCAGAAGAAACTGACTGACAAATGTAGGAGTGGGGTTGTAAGCCACACCCGCTGGGAGATGCAGCGGCAAGAAGCTGTGACGAGCAGCGCCATGGGGCACTGTCCAGGCTGCGCTGGCTCACGTGGGTACTCGGGAAGCAGCTTTTGTTGGTGTAGTTCCGAAAGGCTGTATCAGTTCTTTGCTTTGGATGACTGATGCACATGCAGTGCCACATAATTCTGTATGCCCATGTTAACGTGCCTCTGTAGAGGCTCACATCGTCTCCCCAGCAACTGCAGTGCTGACAGTCTTACAGAACAGGTCTCTTGTTCTACTTTAAAACTGATGCTCTGCCAGGGAGTGTGACATTTTTAAGTCTGTAGTGGAAATGGAGATATATTGCTTTCTTCTACCATGCTCCCTCCCCCTAAAAGACCATTCCAGAACTAGAATTATTCCAAAAAATTAGCTTGGCTTTTTTTTGCTAATACTTTTTTGAAACAAGAAAATAGTGGGGAGCATGGGAGGAATGTACTGTACCTTTACTTTCTTCCTAAGTGGCATTACAACGTCAGGATTGCAAACAAATTGTTCAATTGCTCTGCACGACCCACAGCACACTCCAGTAAATGCTCCTTGTAGTTAGCTGCATTGAATAGTAAAAAATAGCACAGTCGCTTTCTGGTTTTGCATAGCACAAATGCCAGTTGGTGAGCTGCTATTTAAAAGTGTGCTCTAAAGTAAAAGGTTACAATGATTCTCTTGGAGACGCACACAGATTTCGACAAAGAACATAAACGGGCTTTGGAAAGCATCTCCACAACTAAAAGCTTTTGTACACTGGGTCATTTGAGGGGTTTACACACAAACACTTAATGTGGAAGAAAGCCCAGAAATTCCTCAGAATTAAAGGTGAGTGACATCAAGAGAACAAAAGGAGCCTTGAAATCCTGCCTAGCTGTCCAACTCCATTTTTATTTTTTTTCACACAGGCCATTGCAAACTCCCATTGCCAAAGCCGTTCTTTTTTCTGTCAAGGAGCCAGATGACTCTTAAGAAATAAAGAGGGCTTTCAAGATTATGAATTTGGACACAATTGTCATGTAGTGCCAAAAGGTTAAAGCAAACTCTCTGAGGAAAGCCTGGTACCCCTTCAGAGCAGTCTTTGGGCTTCATTAAGAAGGAAGAGAGGCTGGGAAGAATTTTCACCGTGGTCTCTCAGATCCCGCGGATGCCATAAATTCACATATGTGTTGCTCATGCTGGACCTGGCAAAGGTTCTGAGGCACGGACAAGACACGAGGATGTGTCAGGGAGGAAGGAGAGGGCTGGAAAGTATCCAGGGAAGGATTACTCTTGCTGTCTTAGGAAGTATGTAAGAGACTGAGTCTGGGCCTTCTGATTGCCCCCTTCATGAGGAAACAGCTGTGCATACCATGTAGCCAGAACATTTTGATTCCTCTGGCAGAATGTATAGCGCACGCATAGTCAGTGGCATGCGTCATCTAGAAGACTGGTCCGGGCTTTCTTTCTCCAGTGACAGTTTTGTGAGGTGGCACAACAAAGTAAGGAGATTGCAAGGCCGCATCTCACTGCCTGAATTGGCTGTCAGGGAATTCGGAAGGCTGGAGATGTAATTACTTGTTAGAAATGGCCGCCAAACAACACAGAGATCTTCAGGAATGGGTGGATGGTATAAAAATAGTTGTTCAGGACAGCGCAGATTCTTTTTAGGGAATGATGTTTGTTTTATGTACAGCAATAGAACTCTGTTAAGACAGTTATCCTTGTTGGGCCATTAGGCCATTGAAGGGCTGAGAAATGTTTACCTTAGCACCTGCTAGTTTAATACAAAAGAGGCACCTCACTTACAGCATACAAAGCAAAATCTCTCCATATTCCCAGCCAAGTTCTATCAGGTGTGGGTTTCTTTTTCTTTCTACCTATAAAAAAGTCATCATGCATCCTTTTTCCCTGATTTCACAAACCAGTGAGTACAGCAGAAATTAAGTTACAGCAGTTTCCCCTGTTTCTATGTTATTTCTCCTGCGTGTGCTGCTGTACCTTATGAACTCTGTAACAGACTGCTCTTCTGCTGCAGGCATAGCACCATACGTCGAGGCCTTTGATAGGCTGCTGAATGGAAGTGTTGCTGAGTTTCTCAGGCACAGCAAGATTCTTGAAGGTGATGTGAAGACACATGTGAGTATCCCTCAACTTTTCTGCCCGTAAAATAAATGTACAAGTCTTGGAAACTGTGTGATCAGCCTTGATTGCTGAGTAGGGGAGAATCTTAGTAGCAGTTCTCTGAATTATTCGTACTTGATAACACTGGCATAACACATGGAGGGCATTTGGTTGGGGTAGGAGTTTTGCATTCATGAGAAAACACTGCTCCTCTTCTACAGCACTAAAGGTGGAAGGCTATAATACACAAAACATGTGACTATTCTCAGTTGCAAGCAAGCTGAATTGTCCAGTTGGCCACTATGCCCTGTGCAGGACAGGAACAGAGTTAACAAGAACATTCAGCAACCGAGTAACAAACAACAAGAAGAAAGGTGGGTCAGAGCAGTGGAAACATCTGGTGGATACATCTTCTAAGCATCTATATCTTCACACCAATTGATGTAGAGAGTTGGCTTTTTTTTTTTTTTTTAACTCATATCTCTTTCATTTGGAGCAACATAGGAAGGTAAAAGCTGGGCACATCACACATTTAAGTGTCCCTTTTCTACCATGTATGCTATAGCAAGAAAGCACCATTGTATTTTCATGATGAAAGTAGTTTGCACCCTTGTGATCAGGGCTCGACTGTTCCATTTTCTCTTTTAACCCTGTCTTCTCTAAAGTTTTCTGGTGATAGAATAACAAAAATGGACTCGTTTTGCCACAGCTCACAATTGCGTATCGATACAGGTTTTGCCAACGAAAGAACCACACACACAAAAGAGCCACAGTCACTTTGAGCGAGGTCTGAAGGAGTGTGAGGCTTTTGCTGTTATCTAGTAGATCCGTGCAGTCAGGCCTTTCTCCATGTGTGTTAATCATTTCCCAATTCCTTGCAGCTGCTGCTCCATGTAACAAACACTGTAGGCAGAAAAGCATGCAGTCCTGCAAGCTACTGGGAATGAAAGGACATCACAAGTATTTTGTAAAAGAGCCAAATTAAGCAGTCTGTTCACGGAGCAAGAGCTCTGGGATTATTCTGTGAACTGCTCTTTCTCTGTGGTGTTACGTGTTCTTGTTAGTAGGGTTGAGATTCTGACCTAGTTAGGCCTAAAACACTAGAGGGAATAAGGAGATCAGATGATTCTGGGGGATCCCCCTGTTTTTAAGAAAATGCCAGACTCCCTTTTTATTTGGAAAAGTCTTGTCACCTTAACAATTATACTATAAGCTACTACATATATACTTTGCTCTTAAAATAAATTAGGGGAAAATTAATAAACTGACCAAAAAAAAGTATACACCTAACTTCGCAGAGAATTGATCCCTGGAAAGGATCTGTTCTGCCTTTGGTCGTAAAGATCATTAGCCACCGTTGCTGTACAGTGCATTTCTCAACGGCCTTAAACAGATATACAGAAATAGCCTTAGCACTGCACCCCAACACTCGGCAATGAAAAATTTGCATGTAACATGCTAAATGACTAGAACTTTTTAAAAACCGTACGGTATCCGTAAGAGTTCAACCAGTGTATTAATTTACGCATTTGTCACTATTTGACACTCACAATTGAGTCCACATACAAGAACATTCATAATTCATCTGTCAAGTCTGTGGGTAGTGCCCAGCATACTGCTGATGATAGTGTAACGCAACCCGTAATATGGAGCACATGTTAGCAGCAGGAGATCAGACATAAACAGCTTCCCTTCACATAAAGAAAGTGGTGATTCTGATTGCAGCCTATTAAATATTCTGAAATCTTAGATTCTGAACTGACAGCATGAAGCAGACTGTGGTTGCCTTATGCTCGTACTTATCACTGCAGCAACATCTGTGCTTTACCTTAACAAGTGGAACAAGGAGTATTTTTCTTCTGGGTGTCTTATAGACCATGTGTCCTCAGCATTATACTTGCAGCTGCTGTCTCTGCCACATAATTAGCTGAAGGGAAGGTTGTATTTTATTTCAGAAAACACCTGTTGCCTAGAAGACCTCACATACCTGACTCACCAGCGTGGTAATATGAGAGAGAGTGAGAGACTTTACGCTATAGAAATAAGGGACTTAACACGATGCGTTTTGCGCTGATTGCTGTAAGGACTGTGTGGTTTGTCTTTCTGGTGAAAGGACGAACACAGCCATAACTAGTATCTGTCGGGGAGCCCACCTCCTGTTTTATCAGCGTGCTGAAACAGTCTACTGAAAGTGAACAAAACAAAAAAAATAACTAGCAGCTAGCTGCTGGCTCCATGCAGCACAGTGCATTTTACGAAGATCAGTTTATCAAAGAAGTGTTCTGCTGAGACTCAGTCTTGAGAGCAATGTATTTCTCATTCAAGTTGCAGTACAAGCAATGCTGAATCTCTGAGGTCAACTGCATTACAGAAACGAAGCACTTTTAAAAAGACAGGGAGAATGGCTAGGGATTTTACATAGTCTGTGTAAAACAAATTAGCCTAAATGACTCGGATGAGGTCCTGGTGCTGTCCTGTCACTTCAGTGTAAAAACCTCACTCCAGCATGAAGACCTTGTAATTACATGGGTATTTCTATGGCATACAAAGTGCCCTAGAGGCATCGAATTCATGCAGCTATGCCTAGAGGCGTAGCATTTGTGAAGGACTTGTATGCTGTCCATGTCCTAACAACAGAGCATGTGGAGGCGGTGGAAGAGTGAGTGTGGCCAGGAGTGCTGCCATGCAGCTGTCCTTGGCCTGACATACTTGTGTCGTGGAGGCTGTCACCAGCCATTACAGGTTAGAACAGCTCTGAAGCTGACTGACCGTATATGCCAAGAGTGGACCATTCTGTCAAAATAAAGGGATTCAAAAGCAGTAGCAGATAGACCGCGGCTCTGCAGCATGGACAGCCCCCTGATGTCCAGCAGATAAGATAGCCCTGGCTGATTGCTAGATCACAGAGACACAAATCCTATCAGTGTCATCCACCGCTACGGAAAATGTGCTGAGCATGATGGAGAGCTGCCTGTGGAAGACACGGTCTGCCTTCAGACTGCGTCCCAGGGAGGACACTGGGCAGCAGATTTGATGGGCTCTTTGCCACGTCAAAGCAAAGCAAGAAGGATCTTAGAAGGCCAAGAGCAGGTTTTTGTGATGTGCTTATTATGAGCTTCTTCACGTTGTTTTTGTTTGTACGATATCGCACGTGATGAGATACTTTGGCTTGAGTTTGAACAGCGTACCAGATGGGACGTAATGATAAGAAGAGAATGTACTAGTAAAAAGGACAGATAACATAAATTTTCCATGTTATAGTATTTCATGTGTTACAGAACAGAGAATTACAGCCTTCCTGTCAAACACATGGACTAATTCTTGCCTTTTTTATTATTGTTTATCTGTAAAAATCCTCTACCCTCCCAACCCCACCAGTTCAAGGAACAGATTGTCTGGGTGATTCAGTTATGTTCCTGCTTCCCTTATCCAAGCTATTTAGCTTGGAAAGGAAAACTATAGAAATATTGACATCTTTTTCCTCCTCTCTACCATCAACTTCCAGCTGCTGAAATGTAGAGCTCGGACAGCCAGCCAGTGACATTGTGGAGCACGCATCGGAGCGCTCAGGAGTAAAAAGGCTGTTGGTTAGCTTGTTCCTTCCTGGGAAAGGGTTAAGATACAACTCACTCACATGTGACTACACAAACACGATACCAGGGGAGCAGCAATTTTCAGCACGGTATCCCGTCTACAGGGGTTCTCTGTGTGCATGCACTGATCTCTTACCAATGTGAGCAGGGGAAGCGGTGTTCACACTGCAGAAATTTTGCTTGTATGCACATACTCACAAAGGTTTCTTTTCCTTATCTATTATGTGAAAGCTGTGACATTCTCCTCCGCTCTTTCCAGGCACAGTCCATGTAAATACAGACAGATATCTGAAGGCAAGGGTTATCTTTAATGAAGTATATTTAATTTGTTATCTTTATTGGCCCATCAGCAAAATTAAAAAACCATAGCCTTTCTCATTTCTTCCGAAGAATACTCATGACACATGAACTAGCTGTACCTTGCCTTTTCTCATGAGAGATGTTGAAGAGTTAGTCAATGACTTCCATAGCCCTGAACTTTGGACAGGATGTGCTGTCTGTGATGCATCAAAAAACACTTCTGCACTTCATATTACCTAATCAAAGCACAGACTACCAGACCCATTATTTGGCTGATTCCTCATTAACAAGCAATTTGCTTACAGGGCAATAGAATGCACAAGTGTACTCTCGTGTTGTTCTTTTGTGCCCAGAGGCTGTGTGGTTTTAGGCATTGTGTTGGAAGTTGAATTAGAGCTCAGAGAAGAGGATGATGTCAACATGCCCAAAGAGAAGCTTGCAGTCAGGCTGCCTTTGCATTTCTGTGGTAGGTATTTTCTGGTGGATGAAATAAACATCAAACCAAGTAGCTGCCAGAGGGCTGGGAAAAACAGAATACCAAAAAAAAAAAAAAAACCAATAAAGACAAGGGTTTTTTACAGTGTACAAAACACTCAGCTGAAGGAAAGAGATTAAACATAGAAAACAGTACTGCCATTCACTAAAATGAAAAAAAAATAACAAAAACAAACAAATAAGCAAAACCGAAAAACAACCCAACCTTGGAAATCATCAATATTAGAGCTGATTTTTAACGATAGCAGTTATATTCGTCACCCTGCCTGTCTGCAACTGCAAGCAATGAAGAATGTTTGCTTTAATATGACAAGCAAAATAGAAGTAAAATATACACAATGTAGCTAAGTGGCTAATTCACACCAAGCCTCATTTTTAGGTGCTTTACAACTGTTGATTGGTCTGTTCCAAGGGAAGACTTCAATCGTGGCCTAAGGGCTGCATCTGGCTTTCAAAACAAGCAGGATTCATTGGGTCAGGTGCAGTGGCGTGCAGACCCGGTTGCACTCGTCTAACTGTAAGACACCTGGCTGGCAATAAAAATGGCTCGGAGGCATGAAGAACCTGGCCGTGGGAAGTCTAGACCAACACCTCCTGAAAGAGTGGGAGTCTTTCTGTTAATTTCGATGAAAACTGGATCAAGCTGTTAGTTCCGTGATGACAACTCTGCAGTGAATGCCACTTGCTTTTCTTCTTATTTTACATAAGAAAGCAAAAGGAAGAGACAAAAAAAGGCAAGGAAGAGACAAGAGTCTAACAGACTCTACTGAAAAATACGTGACGTGGAGGCCAGTGCTGGCATTTGGTAGCTTACTGCTGGCATGAGAAGCATGCACCTGTAAATGTAGGGTAGGGATGGTAGGAATATATAACGGGAACATTCCATATGGCATTCCCTCAGTCAGAAACACAAGAAATCAGAAACGCAAACACTCGAGGCCATCGACAGTCTTCATAACATGTTTTCATGGGGCTTGCTTCTTTGCATGTGGAGTAGTTCCTGACTTAACCCAAATATGTTTGTTTCAGGGCAGTGGAGTTGGTCAGGGACCATTTTTTGGATACGGGTCTAAAAGTGTTGGCCCCTAAAACAGGGATTATGTCTGTGTGTGGTTACCCAGTGAAACAGGATTGTCCGATTTCAAAAGGATGCCAGAAAAAAGGTATCAGAAGGATTTGTGTGGGAAGCCTTAGAAGCAGTGGGAAACCAAATGAAAACTCCATCATGTTTGCCCAGTGAAATACTAGAAGATGGCTTGCACATATGAAAAAAAATCTGATAGTGAAGGGCTTGTTAATCTACCACATGGATTCAGAGTAGATCTTTTAATTTAACAATTTGAGCAATTTACCAAGGCATACAGTGCATTTTCAGCCATTTGAAGTCTCTAAATCAGAACTCCAGCTCATGCTACTTTTGTTATCCCCTAAAAATTTTTCATTGAAGCCCTTTAAGAGCAAATTTGAGTCTACTGCCATGAAACCTGCTTTTCTTGGTGGTTTTCCATGGATTCCTCACAAGAAGTCTACAGACCTAGAGGCATCAATGCCCCACAGGTTGAAAAACACTGCATCAGCTTAACCAAAACCCGCAAGGTGATACAGTTACATGACTAGAATAGTTAAATGACAGGTAGCTTTTGGGTGTGGACCAGCTGCACTCACAGGCACAAACAGGGTGTGACTGCATCTCAGTGAGCCTGCTGCAAAGTCATGGCCTAGGACACTTGGTGGTGGAAAGCAGGGAGAAAATTACTGGGGAGGATCTGAGGCGTGGAGTTGGCAGAGACCCCAGGTCCGTGAGGAGGGCGTCAGAAGCCTTGATAAGATCATCAGGCTTGTACCTTTCTGATCCCAAGCAGTCCGGGTTTGGGAGGGCATCGGTGACAGTTATCTTGCCGCTCAGCCTCTGGAAAGGGAGGTCTGGGCTTCTTACAAGAGTAATTTCCTGTGAACCTCTGGCAAATGAAACCATCCTGATCCGTCAGGAAAACTGAGACAGAGAAGCACAGAGAGAGCATTCCTGCTTTCACCATCAGGATGAACTTCTTGTGACTCAAAACTCTCTTTAGCTGCAGAAAATTCCTTTTATGAGGAATTACAGCTTTTCATGTTGGAGCTGTAACACTATTTAAGCCCATTTATTTCAAGCTGAAAAATATGCATCCATGGATGTTCGGAGTTTTTAAAACATTTTTTCTGTTTTGAGTACCAGAATGTGACACCTATCTCCTGTGCTTGATTGATGTCACTTGTTGCTGCAGACTGTGAGCAAGCCTTTTTTTAATTTTCAGTCTCATTCTTTCTGGAAAGCGCACACACACTCTTTTCACTCACCCGGCCTCCCCATCCCTGACCTGCTTTTATTTTGTTAGTTGGTGGTTGCAACTGTTTTGAGCGTATAGAAATGCTGGGATTGGAAAGTGAGAAGGCTGTTCATTGCAGTCAGCAAAAAAAAAAAAAAAAAAACAAAAAAAAAACCAATGAGCTCAGAATCTGGCTCTTCAGTCAGTTTCTAGTAAAAAGGAGTTCAGTGAATAATGAGAACTAAGCCACAAGGGAAGCCAATGTGCAGTTTGAATGTTGTTTTTAATAAGCTGGGAGTGCTGTCAGGAGTGACGGGGGTAGAATGTGGCTACAAATGTGTATTGCCTCTTTATCCAGTTTGAACGGCATGAGCAATATGGCAAGGCTTCTGAGTGCTGAAGAGCCCATTAGGAGAGATGAAACCACGTCACTGTCACTGTTCCCTTCTGTTAGTCTCCTGACATCCATAAACTGAGCTATAATTCTATAATTAATCTGAACTGCAAAGCAGTGCCATTTTTGCTCTTTTGTCTCATGTATTTTACTGTGTTTTATTCGAGAGCTCAGAGCTATAATAAAAAGACTGAGTTTGGGTGTTGCAGTAGGTCTTTGAGGCTGAAATGTTTCTTTTTTGTTGTTTCAATACATGTTCTGTTTAAAGAACAGCCTTAGGTCAGGCCTGCTTTTCAATGACATCAACGTGCATGCAGGCTGCTTTTAGAGAGGCTCAGCCTCCAACTGTATCTGGGCTTTGGGTGTCTAGCACCTCTGAAAAGCAAAGCCTGCTTTGGGTGGGAAAAAAAACTTAAATATCATTATAGATTTGTCAGCTTTAAGCACTGAACTTCCTTCCATGGTAGTACCTTTTGGTCTGGGTCTGAGAATCTCGCAAGGCAATACCGGTGGAAGCGAAGTTACAAGGAGACAGATTCTGGCATTTTTAGCCTTTGAGGTGTTTTAGAGAGCTCCCTGGGACTGCTCGCAGAAAGGGGTGGGTAATAACGTCAGCAGTTGTCCTGAAGTGTGTGAGAGGCAGAACATGCACAGTGCCATTTCAATACGTGAGCCTGTTTGTCCAGGCTCTCTCTCTGAAGACAGCGCAGTGGATGATTCTCCAGTCTTTATAGTCACTATTTGTCAGACATGGAAAGTCTAGAAGTAAGGTCCTTGATAGGATACCCAGCAAACACTGCTGAAAGAGTATGAAGTGACACCTCAGCAAGTGCTGTAACCTTTTGAATTTACAGAGACGAGCATCTGGAGTTCCTAAAACTTTTATTTCTTAAATCGGGGACACATGAACGGCAGCCTAGAGAGGGTGAATCTTAGCTTTTCTGCAATTTCCTCAGCGTGGATTTGGATCTTCACTGAGCAGAGCTTCTGAGGTCATAGCTGAGGATGGAGAGGGGGAATGCTTAGCAACAGCCTTCAGTGGCAAAACACCCCACCAGAGAAATAACCAGGGTTCCTGCAGCCAGTGCAAGCAAAAGCATGTTTGTGCAGATGCCTGTGAGACCCACAGGTCCCTGAGAGCTCTGGGGCTGTCTGCTGCGCTGCTTTATGGTTTCTGTGCCTTACAGAAAATGTAAGCTTGCCTTTACTCAGGGAAATGAGGTCTCTTCTCAACACAGGCAGTCAGGTCCTCCAAGAATTCTGAACTCAGACTTCCATGGCAAAGAAAGGAAGCTGAATTTTAGAAAATGATTGGCCTTGATAATAGCCAAGGTTTGGAATCCATCAATTCGGTACACACGGCGTGGTTTCAGTCAATTTCAGGAAGTAGTTCTTGTTTTCTGAGATGCAGAGCGTAGCTCCAAGTAATAGCAGAAACTCGAATCTTTGGAAGCTTGTGAAACTTGCATGTCCCACAAGCTCTGCTCTTTAAAGGCCTTAAATTCTAAAAGTCTTAAAATTCGTCTACAGTGTTAGCCTTTTGGCTCAGTAGATCCAGGACTGTATGCTCTGCAATGAGGTGGCTTTGAAATCCTTAGTAGGTAACTGGCTCCCTGCAGAGACAGCAGTTTGCAGTGGAAAGAGAAAACCTGAATTTTTGAACATCTTCAAAATGGTTCTGTAATTAAAGGTACTAAAACAAGCAAAAAACCTTTAGTCTGTAAATAGACCACATCTCCAGCAATGTCTGAACTAATCATTTTTTGCAAACAGTTCTCAGTATTTTTCTATACCGAATCTTCTTGAATCTGCCACCATCAATACTCTACATCTGTTTTCAGAACTCCTCTGTAAAAGCTGAGAGGAGCAGAAGTCACGGGAGTTGGGGAGTTGCAGATTTTTAGCTGTTGTAAAGGAGATTCATGGAGAACTGAAGAATGTGGAAATTGAAAAAGCTTCCTGAGCTTTAAGAAAGCATCAGCTAGTCAAGAGACTTGGTCTGGACTTGCTCTTCTTCTCTAGTGGGCGGGGGTTATTAGAGATGTTTTGGGAGAATATGATCATAGAATCATAGAGTGGCTTGGGTTGGAAGGGACCTTAAAGATCCTTTAATTCCAGGCCCCTGCCATGGGCAGGGTTGCCAGTGATCTCCTAGTGTTTCACTTGGCAGTAGTCAGTAGCCTCAGTGGCCCTGCAGCCAAACATTTATTGGTTTGAGATGGTGACAGACAATCAAAATAACTGACTACTTCTGCTACCAAAGTTAATAAATTATTATTTAACAAAGCTGATGTTTAAATGACATTCTTCAGGTTTTAGAATTAACAGTCCCTGAGATCAATAAGCACAGTTCGTGTCACTGGTAGACCTTAGAGTAAATTCTAGAACACTGGAGCAAATTTTACAGCGCAAAAGATGCAGAGCCTGTGCATTCTTTCACGAAGGTTAGTATTTTTGTAATTCATATAAAAGAAGCTAATGTGTCTTTAAATAGCCCTTCACTCCTCTACATCGGTACAGTTCACGTGATGCAGAGAAATAAAATGGCAGCTGAGTAACAGTTGACCCCACACGGTTACTGTCCATCTGTCCTAGGTCATTAGCACTGACAGATCTTTAAGACCAGTGGTTTGAGCTTCGCTGGAGGTAAGAGCTACAAGAGCTCTGAGTGTTGAAGTCACAGGCATGCTTACTGAAAGGTAAAAATAGTGAGCCCAGATACAGATGCTACTCTAAAACAGCAAATAGATAACGTTGGCTAGCACGGTGCAGGGTTAAAGGACACAACAGCACAGCTAGAGAGACTGGCACTGCTCTAGCCTTGGATTGGTACTGGACAGGCAGTAGCAGTGCTGGGAAATTTTAGCAGAAATTCCCTAATATAGACATAGCTATGGAGACTGAAAAACACTATAAAAAAAAAATACAGGACAGCAGATTGGTGGCAGCCAAATTTATCTGTCTGAAAATAGAAAAAGAAAATATCTGGGGTGGAGTCTGGCTCCATCAAAATCTATGGCAAATCTCCCACTGACTTCCATTTTGACCACAATTTCAACCCTGTTTCTGCATGGACCAGTAAGAGAAAGGTGACAGTTTTTTTTCTTTCTTCCCTTTTCCAGTATCAAGTGTGCTGCTTGGAGAGCTGCCACAGACTCTTCAGCATTTGGCCCAGTTTTTAAAAAATCTGTATCAGCCAATTATCTGTACAAAATAAATACTGCCTCTTCAGTTTCTATGCCTGCATAGTTTCTATGGCAGCCCCATACGTCATCTAAACTCCACTCTTTTTTCATTTCTTGCTTCTCCCTCCAAGCCACCAGCCACTTCACCATTTCACTTTGTAGGGGCTCTTGAGAGCAGAATGTAGAAGACAAACAGTGTCTCCTCCTCTGGCAGTACTGTTGCCTTCACAGGAGGATTGGGGCATTTGCTCCTAACAGTGAAGCTCGTCTGTAGTTTTCATTTGCCATCGGTCATTGTGTCTCTTCCTAGACCCAGAGGATTCCAAATTATTTCTGCAGAAACTGTGATTAAAGCTCTAGACCACTAACTAAATCCCCATTCTCTTCCCCAATGTCCTCTTTAATATTTTGTTTCAGAGCAAAATCATTACGGAAATTTTCGAAATCCAGACTGTATATGTCTCTGTATTTTGATTTAGAATCATCGTGTACTCACAGAATGGTTTGGGTTTGAAGGGACCTTAAAGACCATCCAGTTCCAACCCCCCTGCCATGGGCAGGGACACCTCCCACCAGACCAGGTTGCTCAGAGCCCCATCCAGCCTGGCCTTGAGCACTTCCAGGGAGGGAGCAGCCACAGCCTCTCCTGGCAGCCTGTGCCAGTGTCTCAGGTTGCTCACAGAGGTCTGCAGATTATCACTGTTAATGTCAGAGTGTATATATATGCAGGTGTGTATTATCTTCCAGCAACAAATTCAGTGGAGTCTGATGTTTCCATTATGCTTTCAGTGCTATGACTGAGGAAACGTCATTAAATACAATTACATTCATCAGACGCGGTATTATCAGGTCAATAGGTTAGTATTATTGACTAAATTTCATTAGGGAATCCTTTCTTTGTTTCTCTTACTTCTATTTAGTTTTACTATTTTTTCCAAAGACTGAATTTACTTATAACTTGCATGTGCCTGTCTTCCTTTTGTAGTTTGCCAAACTGTTGTCACATAAATAATATTTGTATTCCTTAGTGCTTGGATACCAACTTAGGCTGAATAAGATGTTGACAATGAGAAGGAGACATCTTAAGGACATGATTCCTCCATTAACTTCTGCAAGCCTAGCTGTAAAGAGGCCTGTCCATGCTGTCACTGTGATGCTGATGGAGAGGGCACTCACTGTAGCCAGACACAGACTGCAACAGGAATGGAACTGGGCTGACACTGGACGCATGTCAGAGTTCTTCCAGCCATGTTAGCCACCTCAAGCAACTATAAAGCACACCTTTGGTAAAGGATTGAGGCACCTTATTCCACAGTTCACTGATTGGGAAACTGAGGAGGAGAATGGCTTGCCAGGCAGTCTTGGCACGCAAGCCCAAAGTCACAGACATCTCCCCAGCCTCTAGCGCAAACCATCGAAAGCAAAGCCAGAAATGTTCTGAGGAGCTTGCTTCCTTCAGAATATCTGCCTCAGCTGTGGAATCTATCTGATGATTGCTATATCCAGGCATAATCCCACGAGTGCCAAAAGGATTACCCAAAGTTTTTTGATGTCACTTCTCTGTTGCTCCAAAATATCCCATTTCTGGCTGCAGATAAATGTGTGCAAGCTTGTTTCTAGTCTACTGTGATAATTTCACTCCCAATTTCCACACATTTTTGACAACCAGGCTTCATTACTATCAGTCTTTATAACTGAAAGAGTTTCTGTTGATTTATTTTGTGGCAATCTTTTGGCTGAGCAGCACAAGCTATTGAGAAGAATCCCCCTGGTCCATTTCCACTCATTGTCTTTCAATGGATGTGGAGGTCTAATGAAAGAGTCAGCTTCCCATAAAAAGTTCTGTCTGCTTAGTTACGCAGCCTGCCTGCTGAACAGAAGGAAGTAGCAGTGAAGTGTCACATTTCGAAGACTAAAAGAAAGAGTTGAGATGGACTGAACTAATGCATTCTTAACGAGAAGAAGCTCTTCTAATACCTTGATGGGATGCATGGAAAGAAATACTGCATGCTTGGAAATAGTAAAACTCAGAAACCCATTTTTAATGGTACTGGAGAAAGAAGGAAGGAACTGTGGCAGAAGTCTTACAAAATTGTGCTTGTAAAAATGCAAAGCTGTGTTAGCGCAATCCTTTGATTAAGATTTAAATTCAAAGGTGAGAGATAGCAGTGCTTTTCTCCCTACACAGCTAAAAGCCTTTGGGCTGGGTAAAATGTAGGGGTATGGTATCGCCGATCAAGATCCAGTCCATTGACCACTGAGTGTTTCCAATATCCTGCAGTCAGCAGCAGATATTAAAAACAATGTGAAAAGCTACAATTTTAGTGTACCAGAGGAATAATTTAAGAGTGATACCAATGTCTTGGGTGCCCTCAACAGCAAGAAATTTCTTAAAGACAGCTCCCAGAGAATTTAAGTAGCCTGGAACACATTCTGCAGTAGAGGAGGAGTAATACACATAAAGCAGCGGTACACGTCTAGATAAGTACATCCTGATCCCACATCCAGCAACAGTTTTACGTTGCTCAGATGAGCAAGGTATGTGTATGAGCCATACTCAGGCAGTGTCTGTCCTTCAGGAACATCAGTGCACGTCATCCAACAGTCTGTCTGTAGCTGTGATCAAATTCCAGAGCTTCGGCAGAAAAGAAGTGAAAAATCAGACAAGAAACCAGCTGTTACATCATACTCTGAGGGGAGAAAAAGTCCTGCTCAGTGTCCATGAGTGATGAGTAGGAACCCAAAGCCNCGTTTGAGTTGGAAGGGACCTTTGAAGGCCATCTAGTGCTGCAGTGAACAGGGACACCCACAGCTGGGTCAGGTTGCTCAGAGCCCTGTCCAGCCTGACCTTGAAGGTCTCCAGGGACGGGGCATCCACCACCTCTCTGGGCAACCTGTGCCAGTGCTTCACCAACCTTAGTGTAAAAAACTTTTTCCTTATATCCAGGCTAAATCTCCCCTCTCTCAGTTTGAAACCATTTCCCCATGTCCTATCACAGCAGGCCCTGCTAAAGGCCCTGTCCCCTTCTTTCTTGTAGCCCCCCCTTTAGATACTGAAAGGCCGCTGTCAGGTCTCCCCGCAGCCTTCTCTTCTCCAGGCTGAACAGCCCCAACTCTCTCAGCCTGTCCTCACAGGGGAGGTGTTCCATCCCTTGGATCGTTTTTGTGGCCCTCCTCTGGATGTGCTTCAACAGGTCCATGTCCCTCCTGTCCTGAGGACTCCCCATCTGGAAGCAGCACTCCAGGTGGGGTCTCACCAGCGCAGAGCAGAGGGGCAGGATCACCTCCCTCACCCTGCTGGCCAAGAAGTCATATGTTCAAGTACCCATAAAACAAGCTTACTTTTCTGTGTCTTAGAGCATTTTGCCCTTGTTCTGTCAGCATTCAAAGTTCTGTCTTAAAATAATGTTGGTTCTTTGTAGGAATTTGGAAGAACCCTTCTGAACTTCTCTCTTTGGGCTGCTGCAAGTCTTCTGAATTTGAGACCATGGTTACTCGTGACCCAGCTTACAGACCTGTGATCAGAGCTCTTCCTTCTCTTAGATGTTTACCTTCTCTATTGGAAAGAACCATCACATTCCTCAGCCACTGTGCTACTAAGCACAAGTGAAACTTAAAATGTATATGTGTGAGACAGCTACTCCATTGCTCTAAACATACAAATAGGATTTATCAGTGCTTTGCATAGAATTTCGGAGGAGGTCTTTCAGTGTCCTCTCCAACGGTACTAACACTTCTGTAGCTCTACCAGAAAATGTCTTGCCACATTCACTGCAAAACTGCATTAACTCTTTCCACAAAGACACCTCCCTGGCTTTTCTACTTGCATTTTCCAGTCATCAGCATTTCCAGTCAATTTGTTCCTTGTTTACACCCCAAATTTAGCATTGGTTTAAATTTCTAGGGGGGAAGGAGGACAGAATTGCTAACTTTTATCCTGTTCATATTACCTGTTCCAACAGTTACCTTACTCTTCACCAGTGATGAGTGACTCAGTGACTTACTTTCAACAGTATTAAAACCTCCTAGTTTTGTGTTGCCTGCAAATTTTATGAGTGCACACCCAGTTTTTGCTCTGAGAACACTAATAAACATGGTGGTAGTTCCTAAAACTAATCCCTGAGGAACACAAGTAGTAAATTTCCTCCTCTCAAACAGCACTTTCTGTATTCTCTACTGTTGTCTCCTTTTTTTTTCTAGCTTTTTATCCAACCTAGAGTATTTATACTCATTTGAAGCATTTCCATCTCAAATACAGACTTCCCATGAGGACCTGCAATAGGCATTTTGTATAATATCTGTATATACTACATCTGGTCTGTTTTCCTCTTCTAAGAAACTGAAAACTCCAAACAATCTCCAACAGTAATGATTTTAACCACCGATAAGAACACGTGGTGATTTCTCCCATTTTTAAGTTGCATCTTTGTCTTTAGTCACTCCTTTTGAATCTGGTCTAAATCAGAAGTCAGACCAAGCCATGAGATCACTTAGTGAACTTTTTTATCCTCTTCTTAGGTGTATTTGCCCAATCCATCATTGCATGCTTCTGTCCTCAGGTATTATCTGCAAATGATACATATCAAACATTTTCTCTACTTGTGCTTCCATCTGCCAGTGTCTTCAGTAATGAACAAAGGTGATACAGACAAAGATGTCACGGACCCAATGATTCTGTCACCCTAAGCTACATATATCTGACTTCCCCCTCAAATGGGGCAATTTCCATTGGTCTGTCATTATTCTCCTTGGTTATCCTTTCGTTATCCCCATGTACATGAATTTCCTTGAAGACTGGGGGAATTATTTGTTCAACAACAGGTAAGTTACACATGAAGAATAACAAGGATGCGCATTCAGGTCACCGCCATGGCCTCAGTTCCTCCCTTGACTTCTTTATTGTTCCAGTAGCTAAAAACCCTCATGGCTTAGTTTTACTTCTCTATGCACAAGGCGTTTGTCCTTCATTCCTTTGCTTCCTTATTTATAATCCCTGAAACAAACTTCTCTTTGATAACAAGGCCTCTTCTTGCTCTCTGTAGGTTGTGTACTTAATCTTAGTGTCTGGCTTCAGGCATTTATTCAGCCAGAGACTCTAGCCATCTCCTAAGAATTTATTTTTGTCCATCTTGCAATTTCAGAACGGAATCCATTCAGAATCGCTTCCTCCTAAAATATTAATTTTTGGTCACCTGGTCTGCAAGACCCTCCTCCTGCACAAAAACTAACTTTAAAATAGCATGCATGTTGTTGTGTTAAAAATTTCTGTACCGAAAGTCAGTCTTCTGAAATGTCTAAAAATACCTAAACCTTGCCATTATTGATGATATTTATGTCTGTGTCTGGAAAAGCTATGTCTCCTATGCTCATATAATTTCCCTTATTATTTATTTCTTTATCCATTTTTAGAGATGATTGCCCTCTTCCAAATCGCAGCCTGTCAGACCGTAACACCCCCTTCTACCCAAATGCTGTACAAGTTGGCCTCTTTTACTATCCCTCCTTGCAGTGATTTTCATCCTAAAAGATTACGTTTTATTCATGCCATCACATTTTAAGATGGATAAACACAATTTGGCTGTTTTACTTTGCTACAACTTTGAATTTCCTGACTTTTATATATTTTAACTTGCATCAACATAGGCCTGTATATAACATCTCCTTGTTTTCTTTTTAGATTGAAGAAACCCCAGAGAAAAACAGCATGAACTTCCCCACCCTTTCACAAAGTGATTATAAATGTTCCCATTCAGATTAACTTAACGGCATTTGGTTTGGCTGGGTTTTCTTTAGCACTATACACTATTTTTGGATGGTTATTTTCATGCCAATAACGCTTAGTTCCAGCCACTACTCATCCACTTGAGTGAGATACAGGTGACAAACTGATTAGATTCAAATCAGTATACGTCATTCACAATCTACAGAAAATGTGCAGCGTTCAAAAAACTGTCAGGTCAGCTTTAATCCAAATTCTAGAGTTCTGTGGATGTAGATTGCCCCAAAATCTTCAGCCACCACACCTCATAGCCATCAGTCTTTGGGGCTGCACAGAGAGATACAGGCAAAGAATGAGTTACAGCCCAGTCTCCCAGCAAACGTGCCAAGCTCAACTCCTCTGAAACATCACTACAGCCTAAGCTACAATTCAACTGAAAGTTTGCAGGTGTGCAGGTCTCAGCAGTGCTAAGTTGTTATCTTGCAGCCCAAGCACAAGCATTGCCATTAAAATGCCAAGACATTCTCTGAAGTGGTAAAATCAAGTCCTTCTGTAACTTATCTTATAAATGACAAGCAAAAGGCTGGATACCAGCTCATTTTATTTCCTGTCTGAGGAAACCTAACCTTAGAGTTCAAAAAAAAATTATAGTTAAGCCAGTGCTTTAACACGTTTTTTCCAGTCAGCGTTGCTGTGATTTAGATGAGAAACAGCAAGAGCGATTTGAGCTGTCCCACCTGACTTTGAGCTGCCAAAAAGAAGTACTGGAGGGCACAGGCTAAGGACTAATTTATCTTCTTTCCTTACAGGCAGAGATGGTACGTGCTGCTTTCCAAGCACAACGAGCGTTCCTGGTGTTAGCGTCTCAGTGTCAAGAGCCTCAGGAGGTAAGAAAACTGACCTGGAGTTACAAGAGGCACTGCATTAACACGGCTGTTCCTGTAAGGTTTGGATCAGTCCCTGCATTATTTGTTACTGTATTTACAACAGTGCGCTTAGAGGCTTGCTGTCAGTGGTATTAGCATGGGACTGCAGTAACCAGAAGGTTTAGAATAATCAGAGTTAAGAAACTTTTATGTACCAATACCTACAAGACCACTGCAGATACCAAAGGAGGTTTTCACTATGGGGCAGTAAGTGGGATCAGTGTTTCTCTGGAAGCTGAAGGTGCTAGGCAATGTAATGGCTTTTTGCTAGCCCCACAGGGGTGCTGTGTGGTGGACTTTGAAGGCAGGAAATAAGCCATTGAGAGATAAAAGTTGGTGCGAGCACCTGGACTGAATACGCTGAAAGCTGAGCTCTGAGTTGGGCTAATTTGGGAAGAGAGGCAGTGCTTTTTGTCAAGAAAAGGAAAACACATTTTTTATCAAGTTGATTTATTTACTCTAGTGGTAACCCTTCACAACTAGAAAGCTCAGGGAGGCTGTGGAGCTGTTAGGAAATGTCATTTGTGGTTTCTGCAGGGCACGAGGTTTTGGCTCGTAGCGCTGCATCGCTCCCGGGAACAGCGATCGCAGCCCTGCTGGGGGACTGCCCTCGAGCCGTCCCTCTGGGACCGTGCAGAGGGTGAATGCTTCACCTGCACGGCCTTCACTTCTGCCTTCTGCTGGCTCAGAGTTCATTGCACTCCGCGTTCTCAAATCAGAGCTCTCTGCGTCCAGGATGAATTAGTGAAATTTTGCTGTCGTTATGGGTCTCAGAGATACAAATTAAAAGAAACCACAGATATTCCAGGCAAGACTTAGATTTACAGATCCAAGTAAGACGGGATCAGTTGTTTTTCCAGCTGTCCCTGTTCTCAGAGAGTAGAAGTGGGTCATGACTCGCAGAGAACGGGTGAAATTCCCACTGGTGCAGGCCTCAAGCAGTCATTTACATTGGCTGCGCAGCCAATTGCACCCAGCGGCCCACAGCACGCTTCATGCTGGTGGGCAAAACATTCCCCAGCGAGCAGTTTCCAGTGGCCGATAGCGTAATGCAGTGCTCCCAGCAGCTGTGTTGCCCCTGCTGTGGTACAAGCTCTGGCTCGCTGTTCAGCCTCCTGTGATGATGTGGCAGCAGTCTGATTTTCTCTGCTTTTCAAGTGAGAATTGCAGTGGCTTCTCCCAGCTTTGACCCTTCACGTTTTCTGAACCTCCTGTCACAGCTTTGGGATTTTTCAGCTGCAAAGTTTAGAAACTCACTTAAAAATGGCAACAAAACAAGAAAAAAAAAAAAAAAAAAAAAAAAAAAAAAGGAAAAAAAGAAAAGAAGAAGTGTAAAAAGAGACTGTCCTGCAATCCAGAACGGCAGGTGCAGAGGCATTAAGAAAAGCAGCCAATAACAAAAACCCTGCCATAAATATCGCCACAGTTGGCGGTGTGTATAGTTGGACATTATCAGGCTTGCACAGATTTGTGCAACTTGCTGAAGGCAAAAAAATATTATTTTATCATTTAACTATCTTTAGCACAGAGGAAGTGCCACGTGATGCGTGTGCACACACCATTCCAAAGTTAAAATAGCAGGAATATTTCAGGTTAAGGTTCCTTTATGAGTGACAACAAACCCAGCGCAGGTACGGGAGGTTTTTAACATCAAGCTGGTAGGTACACGTTTTTGACAGGCATCCAAAACCACATTGCTGGGAATTCTTCTTCTCTTTTTTGCACATAGTTTTTGCACAGATTTACATGCAGCTGTACTGCAGACAGCCTGAAACTAGCTGAAGGCTGCCGTTCTGCACAACTTGAATAGTGTTTTCCACGGCAGAGGGCTTTCTATATCCATCTCAGTGGGGAAAAGAACCCTTCTGCAAAGCCATGTTGGTTAACGGTTTTGAAAAAGCTGGTTAGCACCAGATAACCCCAGGGAGGGAAAGAAGCAGGGGTCCTTCCCCCAGGACTTTACTGGTGTGATGTCATCTGGGCTCTGGTTGTATTTCTAGCCCAGAGCCACAGGGTCGGTGTGGAATCCAAACAGGAAAGCTAGTCATTAGCGTATCAGAATGCACAGCGTAGGGAAAAGCAAATGAAGATGACAGCATATCTATAAATGCAAGAGAAAAGAGAGTAATTCTGTCATTCAGCTGTCTAGACTGTTTGCTTTATAATGTAAAGCTGTGAATGAGCCAGCGGGTTGCGATTATGGCATAGCAGCTTTGCAGACATTCAGAGACAGCGGTGTGGAGACTGAGGGGATTTACTGAGTTCCTGTCATGTTGGGATGTCATACGTGGTGCCTTTAAAAAAAAGAGAGGGAGGGGAAAATGCCCTGGAAAAATAAAATAGCTCAGCTCTTGCAGCTTATAAACTAATGAACAAGGAATTCAGACGAAAAGAAAGCTCCTAGATGTGTAATAAGCCTTAGACTTGTTTGCGCTTAGCAAGGAAAGAAGGGAAACACGTATCATACAAAAAGCAGTGGTTTTTCCCCTCTGTCTGAAGGCTCTTTTAGCTCTTTAACTCCTTCTGTGAGTCACCAGCAAATGTTTTCAAACAGTTAAGCTTGCTGAAGTTGCTTCTGCAGAGCTTTGCTTCTTGATAATACCGCTGATATTTTGCCGTTTGGAATCTGCAGCAGTGCACAGCCCTTATTATCTGCGTATGTGAAAATAGTAGGGGCTGGGAAGGTAATTCCAGCTGGCATACCAATCTAGCATCAACTGCAATAAATTACGTGGCAGAGAGCATGTTCTGTTACTTTTTATGGTCATGTTCTATATTTGTGTGTGCAGTGCAAGGGATCACATGACAAAACCCTGTGTGATATCCCTGGCTGTGTACGGCCCAGCTAATGGCTGCTGGGTACGGGCTCATTCAGCAAGAGGGAATCCCTGGGCTCACCCAGCTCTTAGCAGTTATCTTCTGACATCAAACTTCAAATGTTAAAACTACAAAATGTCTGTTGCCGGTTGTTTATAATACAGAGGTAGCCAAAAGCAGAGGGTGACAGGAAAAGAAATTAGGGTCCTGTGATTCTCTGGGAGAAGCTGTTTAAAAGGCATTCTGAGAGCGTGATGCCTTGTGGTGGTAACATACGTCTTTTTGACGTTGAAGTTTTGAAGTTTCACTTCACTTCAAGCATTCAAATAATTACTAATGTTTAACTATATAAATCATTAATTACATAATGTTATATGCAACATTTAACAATGCACTTATATAGTATTTTTATGTCATTTACATGTTGTTATTTAAAATTATTAATTGTAAAGCCCACAGTAACAAGTAGTGCCAGAAGAAGGTAAGCTGCTGCTGTGTTGAACAGGAGCTAGTCATGCTCACTTTACTCCTCAGAGCTGTGACGTGAGGAGGGTGAGGTTTAGTTAATAAAACCATGGCCCTTATGCTGACACTGGTGACTCGAAACTGTATTTTAGCGCATTTGAAGTTGTCTTCCTACAGGCAGAAAGATGTCCTTGTGAGCAGGCAAAACTCTGAAAGCATCTCACAATCAGAAGTACTGCAGACGGATTTAAATGGCAGAGGCAGTTCCGACTGTAAAGGGCTGTGTAACTTCTCGAGCAACTAAAATGAAATGCTGCGTTCACGTGAGTGACAGAACTCACAGATTTCATTACCAACATCGTGCAGGCAAACATTCCAATTGAATACCTTGCTTAAATATCCATATTCTACACATAGGAAAGAGAGAGGTAAGAGAGGGCTTTCCTTTTTTTTTTTTTTTTTTCCTAGAAAAGGGGAAAAAATGAAACCCAAGAAACTGCTTTTAAAGTTAGAATGAGAACCATAAGAACAAATCCTGAGGTTTTTAATTTCTTCATAGTCAAGCAAAAATTCCATTGCAGAAACAGAATAGTTCTGGCAATTTCTTTGAACAGAGTTATTCTCACATTGTTTCTGTAGAAATTAAAGATGGAGATTTACAGTTCCCTACTCTCTGTCAGTTGAGGATGGATCATTTTTTTCTCTCTTCTGTTTTAAAATCACTCTGGTAACAGGACTCCTGGGACTTCTTATCCTGCATCCTAGCAGGAGCTGTTTTCTAATTACCCTGACTTTTTTTTTTGCTTATGTCATTCCACTTCCCACCACTTTTCCCTGTATCTACCGGGATCACCCTTATTGTTGTCCAAACATACAAAGACCAGGTTACTCCTTGCTAATTTTTGATTTACTTACACAAAAGAGTTTGAGCCAAGTTTTGCTGTCATGCTACTTAGTCGGTGGAGTGCAGCAAACCTGCACCTTTGTATCTAGAAATAGCTTACGGAAGAATTTGGTTCAGTCCTTTTAAGGCCCGCAGGTCTCAAACTCCTAGAAGGTGCCAAAGAGTGACATGGACAGAGCCGGAGAGCCCTGAGCCCCAAAGGGAACCCCTTCCCACCTCCTGGCCTCTGAAATTGTGCCAAGCTGTTGACATATTTCTGTTATCAGCACGCCTACAACCGCATGCGACGTGGTCCCAGTGCAGCAGCAGACCAGCTGACGGCGCTCAGTTGCTGATCTGCTGCCTTGCTGCGTTCAGAGGCTCCTTCCTGGGTATTGTTGGTAACTTACTCAAGTTTAGACCTTGATTATTTCTTCATTGTAGGTGTACTGCCAGTCTCCCTGGCACCTGTTACCCCGTAATTTTGTCTCAGAGGTGTTAGATGGCATTTAACCAGCCTCAAGCTCACGATACAGCCTGATCCTATCGTTCACTTCTGTAGGTATCCTTGCAGCACGTCTCTTTCCTCACTCGTGTTTTCCAAATCTCCCAGGCTGATGGCCCCTGCAGTGGAAAGACTGATGCACCTGAGATTCAGCGTTGCCCCGGGAGCAGCGCACTTGGCTGCAGGAAGGCCCAGGGACACCTCAGGGTCCCGGGAATACAGAAGGGCCAGATCAGTACTACATCTCCCAGCCTGTGCAGAGGCAGAGATGCTCATCAGCCCACACGTCCAGGCTGGCTCACATCAGCACCACCGGGCAGAGACCCTTCAGCAGGATCCTGTGCAAGAGCCAGGCTCCAGTACGCACGGGCTTCTTGCCTTGTTCTAGTCCATACGGCTGTCCTGGGACTAAGAACAGCATCACCCTGTATGGAGGACATTATCCAGGATGGCACTCTGCGTGTTGTCTAGCTCTTCATGTGACATACCCACTGAGCAGTTCTGGGGATCCTGTAGGCTCTCACTAGAGTTCTGCCGTGCCCTACAGTAATGCCCTACAATCACCAGACTAGTTTTCAGTCCTTCTAGCAATGTTCATGTTCAAACTGTGCCACTGAACTATGCTGATGGGACACTCCCTTTCCCATTAAGCATTGCATTCTTTATTTCTGCTAAACACAAACCCAAAACAATACACTCCTTTCTCTCTGCTACGCAATTGTTTCCCAGGATTTTTGGACTGCGTGTGATCTGCTAAAAGGGAAAGCACTGGGGCTACAACCGACTGAAAAGCAGGGCTTTTCAGGTTCACAGTTTATTCCAAAGTTTTCTAATTTTATTTTGGTCTAAATCAGAGTTGTTCTGACTCATGGGCTATGTATTGAACCTGTCAGGATTACAGGTGTTCACTGGGGAGATCTCAGGTGAACCACATGAATGTCCAAGGCTGGAAGCCTGCACCATCTGTCCTGGGATATATCCATGTGGAACCTAACTGGCCTTAGCACAGACCTGTGAGATCTCAGATGTCAGAGAATCGTCATAGAATCACAGAATGGCCTGGGTTGAAAAGGACCTTAAAGATCATTGAATTCCACTCCCCCTGCCGTGGGCTGGTTGCCACCCACAGATCAGTCTGCCCAGGACCCATCCAGCCTGGCCTTGACCACCCCCAGGGATGGGGCACCCACAGCCTCTCTGGGCAGCCTGTGCCATTGAGCTATGATCACAGCAGCAGAGATGGAGGAGTAAATCAAAAGGCTGGAAACGGTTTGTCTGTGTAATTGTTCTTCTTGATGAGGTGTTGGATGTTTTTAGGCCTGTGTGCCTCAAGCAGAAGGACTCCTCCTTGTTGAATGTGCTGCCCATGGAGAGCTGTAGTGGGGAGGAGAACAACACAAAGAGCATTGCAGTCCATTTACAAAACAGCTAGAGTCCTGGACAAAAGTGTAGGGTGTGATTCGGCACTGCAAACTGATGCATGCAGCTCGCATCAGGTGCTGGATTGCTCCACAGGTTAGCAGCGGTTGTCTTTCACATTCTTCTCCCTTTGCCTTCCCTAAAAGTTAGCATTTCAAAGTAAACCCACAATCGACTAAACTAATAATTTGTCTTGTGCGATTTGGGTTCGGTGTTCCCATTTTTTTCACAAGCAGAAAATTGCAACAGCTATAATTGGCTGCTAGCTTGAGAATTTATGTGCTATCTAAGAGGAATAAATGCCAAATACCAATTAAGTCACTTTGGAAGCACACAAATGTGTCTAAGCTTCTGTGTGGATGAAGCTGACCAGACATTTCTGCAGATTTGTCTCCCTGTGCTGTCATCCTGCTGTTACATAGCAGTGAGATGAACTAGCAAAACCTGTGTTATCAAAAAATACTTGTTACACAACTATGTTGGAGATTTACAGGCTAAGAAAATGAGATTGAAATAAATCAGTCTCTCTGTAGGTAGTTAGGGGACCTCAGAACCCTGGAAATATCAGTATATATATTCAAGGGATGTGAATGCAGTGATCATACAGAAGGACCTCGCTGATGACCTCCTCAGCCAACTGGTAGTATTTCATTGTGGGAGAAATAAGGAGAAGAAAAAAATGTAAGCGTCTGAGGAATCCACATTTTCACCACAAGCAGCACGATTTGGAGGCTGAAAGTTACTGACCAGCTTAGATTCACCTCTGAAGAAAAAATCTTTTCCATATGCTTCATAGAAAGATTTTTCCTCACCCTAATTTGAACACTGATTCCATTGAGATACACAGCTGCAATGAAAAAAAGACAAGCCTTTCTGATACCACATATATCTGCCAAAAAAGGATCGACTCCGATTTTAAAGTCTTCTTTATAGAAAATATGGGAGGCTACAGTTAACCTAAAACCATTTTAGTTCTAAATCAGTTCTAAAATCAGAGCCAGCCATAGCAGAAATGCATCTCAGTGGTGGTCACCGATCCTATTCCTGTAGACACAGAATGGCGTTGTGCTCATCAGCATCGGCTCAAGGCAGACATCTTGCTTTAGGGGTCTTTCTGGGCTCTCTTTACAGCTGATGGCAGCAGATCTCAAGTGCAGTCATCACACTGTTTCTTCTATTAAAGATGGAAAGGATTCTTCAGGGAGATCTCTTCCAGTTACCGCAGAGGGAATGAAGAGCTATGTGTGGTGGATGGCCCGTGAAAACTATAATGCAAGCATGGAGATTGTGAACTGGCGGAAGAAAAGAACATAACAGAACTGTCGGCCGGAGACAGCGTGGGATTAAGGCTGTAGTCACGCTGTTCAGGCTGCAGCTGAGTAAAACGGAGGGCCTGTTGATCCCAAATGCTCTCCGTTTTCTTTCACTGCTCCTGCCCCAAAGGTTGCTACCCCCTCAACGTAGCATAACTTTAAAGTGTATTTGTTCCCTCACCATGTTTTTTCCATCAGAGGCTGGGTTGGCTTAAACACTTCAACAGTGAGGTCTGAATAGTCACCACCCATCAGTATAAGAATTCCTCAGTTAACAATCTCACCCCTCAGAACCATGCAAGATTAGCTTAAAACTACGTAAGATCTTTAAAAACTGTATTTTTATTTACCTGCTGGGTTTTGTGCCTTAGTGATTCATGTCAGCAGGCTTCTGGACAACAATGGTCCTGAGAAAATACCACTTTTCTCAAATGAAGGCTGAGGCTGTCAAAGTAGTCACTTGTCCAAGCAGCCAAAGCTGAAGCAAGCCACTCAGTTTTAGTCTGCCCACACAGGCAAATCACAGGACACAACAGTTTGGCCACGCTCTGAACGAAATCCACATGCCCCACTCCTGTTAGACCTGTCACTGGGGGAACTTCTCCTGGAAGTATTATGAGAAGTCTGAAGGAGAAAACAGTCCGTCCAGTGGGGTCTGTTGGAATGCTGGTGCGCCAGGCCGTTTTGTAAGTCTGGGCCTAAACCGTTAAACCTCTGAAGCCAAAGCCTAAGGCACTTCTTGTTGTATGCTGCTTTTTTTTTTAATTATTTTTTTTCTAGTCCGTGCAGTAGTCTTAGCTACTTACCTAGCCCATGCTAAAGGCATGCTGAAGATTTTCCCAGCAGCTCTGATTCATCTCCTTTAATTCATTTTTTTCTTAGAGATGCAATATAGGCAATCATTTTGTTAACAGCCAGCTGTTTTAATATTCATTGCAATAAAGAGATTGTTCTTCTAGAACCCTCAGCACAACTGGTTCTGTATTGTGGAGCCAAACAAGGCTGATTATTGCCAGAATTAATGGGCCTCTCCATATCCATAGGCCATGTGCGCTGTAATTCATCTGCAGTCTGATCACTGAGTAACGGTTCAGAACTGACTACAGGGAGACTAGACTCAAGCGATCCCTTGCAGGCCAGTGCTCCTTTGTGCCCGACCGCTGCACAGAAGCTCGGCTCACGCGAAGCTTGCACACACACACACATAGGCACACGCACGCTGTGTGCCACAGGCGGCAACCGCTGCAGAAGGGGACAGATGCACAGGGAAGGCAGGGCAGGCTTCGACGGCCTTACAGTGCAAAGCAGGTGGGACAGAGCCGAGGATATCCTCCAGCCGTTGTGGTTCTTTACCAGGAGAATGATTACTCCGAGCTACTTCCCTTAGCAGTATGTATTTTGCTGTTAAAGCTCTCACAGTGGTCTTCTTCTGTGAAATCACTTGAATTAGCTACGTTGTTATGAACAGTTGGTTCACTGGGCAGGTTAAGTCCCATGTTCTCAGGCACAGAAATTCTGTCTGTACCAGTAACCAGAAAACCTCACAGAAGTGGTGGGGAGTTTTTCTGCCAACACCAGTGGAGCAGGAGGAAGAGCAGGTCTTACGTTGCCATCAGGAAAACATTTTGCCCTCATTTTGCCTCCTTATCCGTAGATATAGTGTACTGCAAAGAAAACCAGCTATACCCACATTGTTTCATACAGAGGAAGCACAGGAAGGTAGCACAGCTTTCCCGAAATCTGATAATAATGTGGTGGAGGAGCTGCAGACAGAACCCCGTGTGCAGCCTCCCACTTTGTGCCCTATCCACAGAAACATGCTGCCTCCCAGTGCTGTCTAGCCACGCCAGGCAGCTGCGCAGCTGTATTTTTAGCCCCGATATTCTCTCTGGCTGGAACCAGGCCATGAAGATTCACAGTAAGCTGAAGACTGTAAATATCCCTTAGACTTTATAGGAGGAAAACTGGCATAATATCAAAGCAGAGCAAGCACTTTCTTAAATTTCAGTTTTGCTAACTACTGTCAGAAGATTTCCCTGAAAATGAGAAAGAACCAACCAGCTGCAGTGCATTGTAAACAAGCAAAAATTGGAAGGAAGAGTTCCTGCAGACTTTACCATGTTATGGCAACAGAAGCAGTTCTTCAGAACCGCAAGCATTGGAGGTTTCAGGGCTTTTTCAAACTTAATGACTTACGCTGGTCATTAAGCCAAAACAAAAAATCTTTTCATCTCCCAGTAGTACTGTAAACATTGGTTTTCTCCCAGCCCACTTTGTCGTAGGAGGAAGACCAAATATCTCCATGCACTTCAGATGCCCAAGCCCTTCTCGAAATTACATTATCACTAAAATATTAAGGCTCCGTTGTCGGATCAAAATTCTTTCAAAAATTCGGAACCTATTTTTGTCCTGCACTGGGGAGTGTCTCTTGAGTTATGTCGATCCACAGCAAACATGCTTATTTTAAGGTGACATCCTGCAAAGCTGAGGTCTCATGAAAGGCTGGAAAGAAGCAATGCACAGAAACCAGAGATCAAGTAGCAGGTTTTGTGTATGTGAGGACAGCGCAGTCCTCAGTATTATGAGGATTAGTTTTCTCCAGCAAACACACCCACTAACCAAGGACTCCTGAGAAAAGGTGAGTAAAAAGCAGGGAGTTCTGCTACACTGTCAGGAAAGCACTTCAGTGCCCTGACTGAGTGGAGAGCCAGGGAACATCAGAACAGTGGGACGTAGCAGGGGTCCTGCAGGCACACTTTTGCAGTAAAGGATTTGACTGTTTTTGTAGAAGCATACCACAAAGTTGCAACATACAGCAGTTCTTTGCTTGTAAACTAATGACTGCTTCTCCCTCCGTGGGCTGTTTCTGAGTGGAAGAATTTTTCCCAGCAAGTCAGTGCTGTAAGTCAGTTTTTCTGCGACATTGGATCAGTGTGATCAGTGTTCGCTTTGGTTTGTATTGCTTTCCATGTCTCGTTGCCAGATGATAAGAGGCCGCTAACCTAACAAACGGTTTGTTTCTTCCAAGAAGAACAGCTTGGTTAATAATATGAAAAACTCCAGCCAGTGTAGAGGCTCTTGAAAAGGTCCAGGAAGATCACATGAAAAATTCAAGCATTCTGCCAACTCTGAGAGTTGGGATCTCTGGGTATTAACCAGGATGGCATGTAAAAGTGCTGCCAGTGTTGAGCACAATTTTTGCTGCATCACGTTATTAAAACTGATATTAACACTGAACTTCCGTGCATTTTGCTGCAATGGCCAGAGCAGGGCCGTTACCCTGTTACGGTAACGTGGAGAATACGCTGACCTTTCCTTCCCACCGTTAGAACAATGGGCAGGGAGGACAATGTTCAGCCACAGGGTGGTTTTGGGCTGCCCGTTGTTAACAGCAGTGTCTCCTGTTTTCTTTTTTTTTGCTTGCAGAATGAGGTGGCAATGCTTCTCAAGCCAATATCGGAGAAGATCCAGGAAATCCAGAACTTCAGAGAAAGAAACAGAGGAAGTAAAATGTTCAACCATCTCTCGGCCGTCAGTGAGAGCATACCTGCGCTCGGCTGGATAGCAGTGGTACGTGACATGCGGCCTGGCTGGGAGGGCTGTAAACCTCCCGGGTGGGGTGGCCCAGAGCAGGCCCAAGTCTTGCAGAACTTGCAATCTCATCTGCATAGTTCTACTACAGCCAAGGAGGTGTTTTGTAATATACCTAATACATCAGGGAAGGGGTCTGACTAACGTTTTACCTCCTTTCTCCTTCTGTTGTCTCTGGCTGCCATGGGTTGATGGTCCCAGGCTCCTAAACCAGGCCCTTATGTCAAGGAGATGAACGATGCTGCAACCTTTTATACTAACAGGGTATTAAAGGACTACAAGCACAGGTATGTTGCCAAGCCCCAGCACCTACTAGCCACTGTGAGACAAGAGAGCATTAGCCACACTAAGAGGGTTCTCAGTCCCATCACAAAAAAAGCATTTTGCAAACAAAAAGCATTTGATAACATCTGACCGCAGTAGTTTATCTTCCCCTCCCCATCTTTGACCACCAGTGTGTTGCAGCGGGAATGGCAGCAGCACTAGCAGTGCTGGTTTTCATTCTCTGCAAGTTACAATTTAATTTTCTGGGGTGCCAGAAAATTGGCTAGCTAGCTGCTACGTGTCCTTGTCTCACCTGTGCACTCATACTGTTGCTGTTCTCGCTTTCTGCTTGAAAATGTGCATTTAGGTGCTAGGTGTATACAGCCAAGCATCTATGTTCACAGCTCCCATAATGATTTTTTTTGTGTTGCACTGCATTGCTCTTAAAGAGCAGAAGAAATTCACAGAACAGTTCCCTGAGTGAGATCTGTGAGCTGGCAGAGGAAGAGAAAAAATATAGGTCCTTTCTGTGCCCTGTTTAAATCGTCATGTATAAATCCTATTGATTTGGTACTTCTGGAGGCCAGATTTGGGCTTTTTATTTTTATATACTATTTATTTATTTTGCATACTATTTTAAAATTCTTGATGTAGAAATGCTTCAGTCCAAGGACTATTACATGATCCAGTATTACAGTGGGTAGATACTAACTTGAAGCTAGAACATTTTACAGAACCCACGGATTTTCTAAGATTCAGGACCCTGAGACTGAGGCTGGGTAGCTGCTACTGAACTCCAGGTGGCTTTGGTGCTTCTTCAGCTGACTGTGAACAGGAGTCACACCTCGCTGCACCCTTGCAGCAGGAACAGGCTGTGCTAGAGGCACCTCTTCCTTTGTTTGTCCTCTGAAAGGGCCCCAAAACTTCCCAGTGAGAATCTTCAGCACTGGGCTGGCTTGCTGCCTGCTGATTTACCTGCCTGAGAGCAGGTAAAGCTGCGGGCTTTACCTGCTCTCAGCATGAAGAGCAATGTTTTCTGATTGAAGTATGAACGTTCACATGTATAAGTACTGTTCCTGTTTTAACAGCGATACACGCCACGTTGACTGGGTGAAGTCATATCTGAACATCTGGTCCGAGCTTCAAGCTTATATCAAAGAGCATCATACCACGGGTCTCACCTGGAGTAAAACTGTAAGTACCCTTTACTTCTCCACAAAAAAATGTAAAATAACAATAAGCAATTTGACTTTTAATGCAGGTCTTTAGCTCAGAAAAATACCCATCTAGGCCAGGAAGAGAAGTCATGGTCAGCGAACTTCCCAACCACGCTGACAGCAGCTTGAAAGGCAGGTGGAGATGAAGTATGAGGCCACTGTGGCCCAGGTTTTGAGGACAAGAGATTTATTTGGGACAATTCTAACTATAATCCCCAGCTGTGGGTGGTGAGGAAAGACAGACACAAGTCTCCAGGTCTGATATGGCAGAATGCAGGAACAAAAACAAAAACAAAAACAAAAAAAAAAAAGTAAAGGAAAAAGAAACACAAGGGATTCATACCAAGTTGTTACTCCGTAGACAGCCAGCATTATAAAACTAGTATTTTATACATACTGAGATGATTTCTGAAATGCACACCTCATACACAGGGAGATAGTATATATAACTGTGCGCTATTTATGCTCTCGCTGTATTTATATAAGCATCTTCTGGGTGATACATCTGAGACGCATAGCAAGATGATGGCAATGAATATTGTTCTCTAAAAGAAGCAAAAACATTAAGATTGCATTTTCTGTTGGGTACAAATGTGCGTGTTTATGTCCACAGTCTGCATTCGTGCAGCATTCTACTGGAATAATGTGCTCATGTTTATTACCAAGTTATGAGAATTGCTGAAGCATATCAAACATATAATCAGCCAGCAGTTGGATGTCATCATTTTGCAAACTTAACCAGTTCACACACATCCTTGCACATGCAGTCATTCGCGCCAGGACTATCATTTATTCTGTGTAGGTAAATAGAGTTTTTTTTAAAAAATTGAATGAGTATTAAGAGGAATGACATAGACCAGCAGGTAATTTAATTCCCAGACAAATCACTGCCACAACTCAGGGGCATAAGGATGTGAAACACAGCTTTATGATGGAATGTATGTTAACATGGTATCCGGAAAGTTACTTCATCTCCCTGTATGGAGGGGATATTCATGGGAACGAATGTATTCTGCTTGTGCTCAGCAACAGGCTGCGCCTCTTCTTCTCCACACCCTTCTCGAGGCACTGTACAAGGCCTTACAGAATTCAAGTGCAAGTTCAAGCACTATGATCTGTGTGTACTTTTTAGTTTGAAGCAATGCAAAAATATTTAAACCTGATAAATTGAAAGACTGGAATTATCTGCTGCTTTGTAAGTTTCTGTAGTAAAACTTTAAAATATTAAACATGATTCTCTTTCTTCATTTAGTACAAAATTTCACACTTGCTGCATCTCACTCTATTTTAATCAGTGAATGTGAGAGCTGATGATTTTAAGTGATCATGAAAAAAGGAAAAGAAATTGTAGCACCCTGATAGCAGAATTAGCCTGAGAATCTGGAACAAGTTCAGTTTTGTTAATGCAGAGAAAGTGCGTGTATATTAATGTATCTTCTCTTTAATGGAACTTCACAGGTATGGAAGTGTTTAGAGATTTGTTGTATTTGTTATACAGTACAGGAGGAAACCTTGGTGCTGTGAGCACTGGTAATCTTAGCCAGAAGTGTTGCTACTGCAGATGACATTGGACTGGTCTTCAATGCACCTTTCTTTAGCTGTGCAGGAAATTGCTGAATCCTCACCCAGGTGTGAGTTCTTTATTCATATTAATCATGGCTTACTGCAAACAGTGCTTGTTGTAAACAGTTACATCTTGAGTGATGAGCCCATGAGCGCATCTGAAGCATTGATTTCACTCAGTTTGGATATCACTTTGATTTGAAAGAAGTTGTCTTGGAAATATGGCTCATTTAAACTATCATTCATGTAACGTGTGCCAGAAAGATTAATTTGAAAATTATACATCCATGAGAAATGTGTTTGTAAAGTTTTATTTCATGTGAGCGTAAAGAAGTTGGAATCCAGTAAGTTAGCAGGTTGTTTAAATAGCTGCTCGTCTGAATGTTGTTTAAATATTTTTATGAAGCTTGGCCACAAATACATTCAAGAAAGCAATGAGTTACTGAAGTGATACTTTGATTTTTGTTTCACATTCTAAGGTGAGGATGAAAGTCCCAGATTCATGTTGTGGGAAGTTAAGCATAAAGGTCTGCAGAATCAGGGCCTAGACAGAAATATGATGTATAAAAGCTGTAGAAGTCTTCCAGACACAGTTGTTAATCATGGCACACAGCGGCTTCCACTTACATGCATAAAAGGAAAAAGCAGTAGTTTGGCAAGGCATTAAGAAAGTGGGACATTTATGAAAGGAAGGCGCTGATACAGAAAAGCTGTATATGTATTTCATTATAGGGGAAAGAGAGAGAGGCAAAGTCCTTGGCCAGTGTAAGCACGCATTTGTAAGTACCCTGTACCAGTAATTTAACCTTCACATCTGCACAAGTCAACAAAGCAGTGCTAGAAGCATTATACAAAAAGCTGTTAAGTAACATGTTTGGGTATTTCTGAAGAGACAGAAAAACATGAACTCCTGCAGCTGTTAGGGCTGTGTACTCCCAGCTTGAACTGCAGCAAAACCCCAACAGCAGCAGCCTAGATGAGGCTAAGCTTGAGTTTCCAAAAAGGAGGGGACAGGAGGGTTTCCAGGCAGGAGGGGACAAAGGCAGCTGGCTCCTACCCGTAGGTGCAGCAGCGTGCTGCGGTGCGGTGCGCACATTTCTGGCTGCGCTCCAAGGCCGCATGACAAAGCCAGGCAGTTTCCAGCCCCCTGCACCCATCCGTCAGGCTGCACGGGGCAGCTGCAGCCAACTTGGGAACAAATTGTGGGTGCGTACAGTCGTGTTCCTGGCTCTGGCAACAGCACACAGGCAGACACTTTAGAGGAAAGCGAAAGAAATGTCTTAATAAATTACGAGACACAGACTAAAACAGATGTAAGAAGCTGAAATAATGGCCACGCAGTCGGCTCTGGCAACAACAGGTACCTCCATCAGCTTTATAAGAAATCAGTGATAAAAACAGATGCTTACAGATTTTAGTATCTGACACAATTCTGGAGGCTACCCCACTGAAACGTATGGGGCGGCGTGAGGAGAAAGCCCAGAGGTCGGCAGATTTAGCACCCTGAGGCCTTTGTGTATCTGAGCCTCCTCTGCTACCCTTGGAGAATGGTGGGAGGCAGTGGGCCCTCCATAAATTGTAGGCATTTCAAGACATTGCAGGTACAGCTAGGACATTTGTTGGCTTGTGCTCACAGAAGAAAACTACATTTCAGAGTGTGTGTGTCTGTGAGCAGGATGGTCCCAGGGGACAGAATGTGCCGCTCCGTACTTTCATCATAATCTGAGGTTTTCATTTTCCTTAATGTTAACTAGATGATGCATATGTCAAGGAAAACATGCCTGTCAGTGGAAGTCAGATGGATCAGTATTTCCTTAAAAATGCAATTTCGGAGTTCATTATTGACTTTAAAGTGTGTGCCTCCGTCTGCCCTGTGGTGAGCAGCAGCTCCCTAGGCTCGATTTGTCTCAATTACGCCATCTTGACCATTGGAACAATAGTAACTGCCAACCCAAAGGAAACTTGCAAGTTTTAATTTGCTGCTAGAGAGGACATTCTGACATGTCAATGAGCTATAACGAACTGTTTTAAATGTCCAATGCAGCATTTTACCCATGCAGCCAACATCCTATTTGCTGGCCACAACCTTCTGCCTTTAACATGAAATGTACAGCTGTAACAGTAACCTCTGTCTTTTTTTCAGTTGCTACTAATAAATAGCAACTGTCCTTTTTTGTTTGCTTGCTTCTTTTTTTCTTTTCTTTTTTTTTTCTTTTTTTTTTCCCCCCTAAAAAGGGGATTCTATTGAAGCATGGCTCTTTCTTCCCTTTCTTCTTCTTTTGGTGGTGCAAAGAAATGAACAGCTGTAATATAAGCTCACAAGAATGCCTCATAAAAGTTTGTTTGCTACAAGGACTGCACGAGTAAGCTGTGGGAAGAGAAACTTCTGCTCTTATTTCTGCAGGTTAACTGCAGCAAGAAAACAGCCAGCAGTGATGAGAGATTGCTGTAGTTTCCTGTACAGCAGATAAGTGTTAAGAAACAAATCCTGCTCAAGGATAATTGTCCTACACGTTCCTCTCACTTGCAGGTGGAGCTGCAGTGAGTTCTCACTGGTTTTGTACAGTTGTCATTTGGGACAAATTTTGACAGCAGGATTTGAAGAAGTAGTCACAAAACAGAGGTGAAATTCTTTACAGTGTCTAGTTTAACACATAATTTCACTCAAGTGATGAAAGTCTTTTTTTTTTTTCCTTCCATTTAAAAAAAAAATTATATAACTAATTATATGGTATGCTAAAATAAGACTTTAGAAGTTGAAATTCTCCACAGGTTCCACAAATGGCTCAGAACCCCTGAGCAGAGCCATCAGAATTCCCACCTTACCCTGACTGAGTGCAGCTGTTGTGGTCTCAGTACAGACCTTGCCCATCTCCTGCTTGTCTGAAATAATCACGGCCAGACATTTCCCTGCAGAACAGCTCTGCCTCTCTCCTGTACTATCTAAATACTTTCTTGCAGTGTATCAGGCTCTCTAAATACTGAAGTGAACAAGCCGCAAAAGACCCACTGCTGCAGGCAAAAGTCTCCTGTTATCACTCCAGTACCTCTCCTGTGCTGTGTTCAGTTTGACCCACTTATCAGGAAGGCATCGTCTGAGCCACTTCAGTGAAGCTAAAGGTCAAAACCGTAGTGCCAAATTCCATCCAAAGCCACACCGGCAGTCCCAGAGGCCTCACTCTGTAAGGGCAGCACAGATGCACTGATTTAAATGCACCTTGGAGAGGACACAGGCTTTTTTCAGTGCTCAGTTTTTCTCAGTTACAGCTTTTCCTTGCCTTTTCTGTCCCCTCTCTTCCCTTCTATTCCCTTTCCTTCTCCCTCTTCCTCTCCCTCTCCTCCTTTCCTTGTATTTTATGTTGAAAAATCTGCGCCCTTTGATCTCAGCTGTTTCTTTCTCAGAGAACAGGCAACGCACAGCTTTCAGTACACTGTCAATTTAGCCATCAGAAAGATATGGGGAAAAAAAAAAAAAAAAACAAAAAAAAACACCTCTCTTTAATGCAACATCTTCTTTCGAAACTGCCCTAAAAATTGCCATGGGTCTTAGAGCCATCCTGCCAGCTCTACAGTTCATTGCCTCTTTGGTAATGACTGCCTCCACGACACTCACGTCCCTTTGAAAGGAAGTGGTTTTACTCCCTTGTTCCCCACGTGGCTGTCAGTACGCGTCTGCTGGGCAGCAGCGGTGCGCCTGCAGCGGCAGTGACCCCACACCCCTCGGACACGTTAGGGAAGAAGCCAGGAGAGCCTCGTTCGACAACAGCTGTCAAACGCAGCCTGTAACATAATGCAACCTGCTTTCAGTGGGAAAGGGAAAGGGAAGGGAAAATTGAAAGCATGTAAAATGGAGAGAAAGGGGAAAAGCACATCTATTAAAACTTCAGTGTATTGCAATAGACATTCATCTTCTTTTAATGGGATTTTTAGGTAGAAAAATGGTTTAATGTGCCTGTGGGAGCAAGTTACTTGTTGCCAACTGCACTAGCACACAGCTTTCAAATGGTTTAGAAGACCTTGGCTGTGGAAAACATTTCTGATTGGGTGCCTGGGAAGATGTAAGCACCATTTTAAACCCTGAACAGGTGACAAATGGCAGAAGGGGCTCCAAAAAAAAGGGGCTCCAAAGTTTGCAAACTCGACAGATAAGTAATTCTGCTGAGATCCAGTAACAAGAAGAAAAGAGCCTAGTCTGGCTTTTGTTGTCTTTTAACTCTCAAAGACTGCAGGCCCTGCAAGTCAGCTGTTTCATGCAGTAAATTGTGTATCTGAGGGCAGCATAACCCCGTGCAGACAGGTGGCTCAAATACAGCAGGTAATAGAACTGTTGTGCTAAGCTACTCTTACACAAAAAGCACCTTAACAAGAGCTCTGTGCCCCTAAGTCACAGCCCACCTGTTCTCAGAGGCTGGTACATGATATTTCGAGCTTCATGACTCTTGTCTCTGCCTGTGCATATGTACAAGAAGAACAATACAGAATGCTGTAAGGGTTTATAGGTGTGAAACTAGGATTACGAAAAGGGGGAGAGATGTCTTTTTAAGGAGAATGTGGTCCCCATTAGGATTTCTGTTTACCTGCTGCCTTGAAAAGAAGGCTTTTCAATAAATTTAGGAAGGGATTTTATGCCTCTGTGGAAGCCACCTGTTGTCTCAGCCACAAATAGACACGTGCATCTTAATATGAATGACAAATAAAATCAGCACCATATATTATGCACATGCATATAGAATTTATTTATATGCGTTCTATAGGTACTTGTAATCCATTTGGCCTCAGTAAGAACGGATCATTCCAGTTACAGGAGATGGCTGTCCACTTGAATGCTCCACAGCGGGTTCCCACCACAACAACTTTGTTCCCCCCCAGTATTGGTGCTGCACCGTGTCAGCCTCAAGCCAGATGACCACAGAGGAACACCGCAGGGCTTTGGTTAGGGCTGCTTGCTGCTACGATCCTACAGAGACAGCAGCACGTCAAGCTGCACATGGCCACCAGAAGTTACTGAGTACTTGTGCAGACGTCGTTCTGTGGCGGCTGCACTGTGCTCCGGGGGAAGCCTTTAGAGGCGTGCAGTAAGCAAGGCCCAGCCCCCCAGAAGCAAAGGGCTTCACCCATCCCTACTGTAATTTCAAGGGAACGAAATGAGATTTGACACAGCTGAACTGCAGGTAGCCAGCTGCCTCAACGCAACCGGTCAGTTCTTTATTGCACAGAGCCGGCGAGGGGGACAGCAAGGAGAAAGAGGAGAGTACCTCACCCTTCTGCCAGCCCTACGAGATAAAGGCAGAACTACAACATACTCTGAGGCTGTACTGCAATCCTGCAAACCCTCCCATGGTGATAACGTGCGTTTATCAGACCCCGGGCTGTCAGCAGCTTCAGACGCTGTCTCCAGGGAAGCTGCTACGGCACAGGCAATGGGAGGCCCCTGAGCCTCTGCAGATGGCTCCGGGTTATCCAGCAAGGAGCAAACCCTGACCCCTTCCTGCCGCCCTGTTCAGAGCATGCTTTAGCAGGAGGCTGAAGACAATTTTTTTCCCAGAGAGAAAATTTCTGGAATATTTTGTCCCGTACAAAACTATTTCTACATGGCCATCCTCTGTTCTTGATGGGACCTTGCTCAGAGAATTACATTTTTTCCCCTGTTTCAGGAAGGCCCAGGAACGAGATTTAAACCATGTCAAGTTCACTGTGATACAAAGCTAATGGGTCGATCATTGACGGTTGCTTTTGTGTTACATCTTCACAAAGTAAGGCTGAGGCTATCTATTCCACTCACAATTCTTACCAGGGGTGAATTTGCAAATGATGAAAAAACTGACCGCATGAACACGGCAGTGAGAACGGTCAGCTATCAGCATAACTTGTTGTGACGTGTAGGCACGACAGCACTGAGAACAGCAGCTGTTACCAAGGCAAACAGCTGAAACAAAAGAGGAAGAAAGGCGGCTTGCAAATAACCGCCTTTGCTAGTCCAAATGGCTCTTAATACTCTTTGTGTAAAGACACACTGGTGTTAACATCTGCTTGAAGTTAATATAAAGAGTTGTTTGCAAACAGCAAAGCTGGTAAGCACCTGCTGCTTTAGGAAAGATGAACTTCTGTGGGCATATAGCATGCTATTTTATTCCCAGAGCTCTCGTAAACACCACCCTACACAGACAAGAAATGAATGGACTTTGTGAAGAGCACTTTAGTTGAAATTGGAGAGGACTGTACGCAAGTATTGCCAGATACCAGAACAGTTTAAGAGTCTGGTTCAGAAATATTCTGGAGACCGAAGGTCTATGTGGTCTTAGAAAGGCAGCTAAGAAAAGGAAACCACTTTCCAGTGACTGAGGTTGGTAATGTGGAGGTCTGTGCATTAACAGGGATCAACAAAGAAAGCTCCTGGAGCCATTTCTCTAGTCTGCTTTTGAAACTGCCCTTGGCATCAGCGTGTTTGAGTGCAGCACAGATCCATCTCCCTGGCATGCAGGGAATGCAAGAAGGGTGCGTTTTCTGCATTTCCCATTCACTTGTGCTTTCTGTCCCTGAGCCACTTTTCCCACAAAAAGATTCCCATCACATGAATGTTGCCTTGATTTCCACCAGGTAGATCAAAAAGGAAAGGAAAAGAAGATAAAGTCAGAGTGAGACCGAGCCCTTCCGTACAACACGGCTCTGCACACCTTCTTGTTAGTGAGACCTGTCTTTTCCATGCTGTTCAGTTTTGGCTGGGGACTGTCATACTGGATGTCTCCGTGCTGTAGGATGGTGGATCTACAGTGGAGCAGTTTGTCCTGGCCTGTTCTTTAGGAACCCTTTTTTAACTTTAACTTGCCCTTTGATTTCACCTAGCCTAAATTATGACTGAAATTGTTTGCGGTGTCTGGAGTGGCACTGGATTTTCAGGCCCTGGCTGTGGATGTTCAGGTGTAATTGAAAATATCACGATGCTCTGTTAGCTTGTGTGGCTGTAAGTCAGGTCATAAACGAGAATTTGTCATGGAGGAGAAGAGTTACCAACAAAGGTTCAGTCCATCTCTTATTTCTGTGATTCCACAAGATTACGAGGAAAAACGGGAAGGATGGCAGAACCCCAGGTGTCATCTGAGGCCTTGTGACAGCTCCTGTGCTGTTACTATTGCAACTCAAAGTATTTTGAGCTCAGAGGAGATAGCCACTGACTTCAGTGGATGGGCCGGGCTTGTAAAGAAAAGGGAAGGTGGCTGGGCAGAATGAGTGCAAGGAGAAATTCTCGTTTCCTGCTATTGAAACCCACTCAGAGGACTAGAAGGTCTTTACTCCTGCAGTCAGGGACTGAAGTTTTTGACTAGACTTGGCTTCTCGTCAGTGAGTACTGCTCTAGAAGGAGAACATCCTGCTAATTGCCCAGATCCTTTCCCACCTCTGCCCTTCCTTGAAACATAAGTAAGACATTCTCCAGTCACACAAGACCATGTCCAAATGTGATTATTTAAAATCCTCTGGATCAGTTTTTGTTCTCACTAGATAGTTCTTTCAGAGTTCTGGGAGAGGGATCATCCACTTCCCACAGTTAAATTCCTCTGAGTTTTTCTTCCACTTGGGTTACTAGACATTCCCATACTCCTGTGGCCACTGGGGAAACTGTCCTTTGCTACAGAGCTCAGCAGCATCATTTGAGCCCAGAGTCTCCTGCATGGATCAGTGCTGGCCTTCACTTTGACACCAGAAGCAAAGAGACTGGCAGAGTGGCCCACCATTCTGCGCTGCATGCAGAATACCCCAGATAACTCCTGCATCTTTTTTCTCTCTGATGCATCTTTGCAGCCTTTGCAGATTTTAATTGGTGTTAATTACAAAAGAACATCAGCTGCCTCTGCTTCTAGGTGACAGTTGTTCCTCAAACCGTGTCTCTTCCACACACAAGTTTCTGGAAAATCACAGGACTGTATTTATGCAGCCATGGATGTATGTTTGAGAAATCAGATGTCCAAATTTTTACCTCAAGCCACAAGTTAATAACCACTACTGCCAGCACTACCGTTAATCTACTCACATAAAGCACACGTAATTCATAGCTGCGTGCTCACACTGCAGTGTGAATGCTGAGTGCCATTTCTAGGTAGCTGAGTATTTTAAGAAGCCCTGCAAATGCAGTGTTTGTAATTCTGGATAAGCAGGACACAGTGAATTCAGTTGCTATGGTTGCAGGCAACAGATAGGGAAGATCTCTGTTGCACCTCAGGCAGCAATAACTGATTGTGCCACTAAATCCACTTACATTCATTCTCTACCACAGTAATTCACAGCTGTGCTGACTGCTGCAGGTAACACTACTGGCATGAGCGCAGGCAGAAAGACAGGCAGTGTAAATCGAGGGCCCAGTGGGGGAGCTGTCCCCAGTCTAAAATAATGACCTACAATTACCAAGTATGTGTGCAGAAGTGCTCAGAGTTCAGTGTATCCGTGCGACAATGAAATGTCTCAAGGGCAGTCAGCATCAGAGCCTGGTTCTGGTATATCTTGACAATAAATGATGATCAGTTCCAAAAGGGGAGTCTTCCCTTTTGTCTACATTTGAATAAAAACATTTAACACCACAGAAGAGAGCTCACTGCCTTAAGAGATCACGGATCCTTTCAGAAACAATCAGACCGTGCTACTACATCCGCTTCATCCCTCACCTGAGTACCAGGAGTGGTTTTGTGCAGTGCTATTTTAATGCCACTTGCGATGTATTTATAACTAACATATTCCCTCAACAGCTCCTTCAGAAGGAACAGTACCTGAATGCTGAACACCCTTGTGCCAAGAGAAGGGTTGCATTAAGATGCTAATTAATGTTGTTATTACTTTCTCATGCTACTCAAATTAGGGCCACACAGACTGAGGGGTTTCACTGCAGTTACATACACAAATGTGCCTGGCTTTTTTTTTTTTAAAGTATGTCTGAAGAGTAAAAAAAAGTGTGTGCGCCTCAGCCCCTTTCCCATTACCAGTCTGAGATCACAGGCCAAAACTAGTTTACTTTTTTAAAAACAGCCACAGATTTTACTGCTGTGAGACGCATGAACCAGATGGGTACTTTGATGTTTCAGTGTAGTGGGAAGCAGCAAGTGGTGACATCGTGAACAATTGAAAACACCCTCCGAGTCCAGCTAAGCAATATCTATTTCCAGCATTGATTACCTGGGATGCATTTTTAACAACCTGTATCTCTAACAGAGGCAGCCACCCAGAAGAGCTGTGACCCTGTAAGTCCCTGTCATTTTTCCACTGTATCTGTCCACCCAATAAACGTGTGTTAGTGAATGCCCAGGACCTGTACAGGTGGCTAAATTAATCGGAACCTGTCTGATTTTTCACAAGGGTTCTTACACAACAGTCTCTGCTGTGCTGCAGAGATGCCGTCTGGATGAGCAGTTTCTGGAATCAGAGTGACACTCAGTGGCGAGACAGAAAAAGTGATTCTCAGTTTTCCAGATTCTTTCTGTCTTTTCTATCAGTAGGACACACAACATTTTAATCAGCTCATTATCAGTATTTCCTGCTTGTTTGATAATATTATCCACGAGCATTACCATTCAGACCAAAACATTTACTTTTGACTAATAGAATGATTGGATTACTTACTTTATCAAGGCCCTCTCACTCGTAGTTCATGTGCTGTGATCTGCAACTGAAAGAAAAGAAAAAAGAATTTGAGAAATCCAAAAGTACTGAATTTCATAAATAAATGACTTGAATGACCGTAGCTTTGCACTCTGCTACAGTCTGAATCTTGGCAGATTACTTCAACAGTCTGAAGAATTGCATTTTACATCTATACAATTTGGGATCTTGTCTAACTGACTGTTTCTGAGCCTCCCAGTTATTTTTTAGACAAAACATTTTCTGTGTGTTTCTGAATGCACATCAAGTTATAGCTTGCTGTATGGTATCTGAAAAAGGAGACTTTTGCTTTTACACATGATAAGTATCTATGTATCACTTACCATAAGTAAATAGGATAAATTTTGGAGTTTTTACTATTAAAGATGTTTAACAATAGTCTTGACAAGCAGTTCATAGAACTATTTCAGGTGGGGTAGTTGTGCAGCAGAGTGGCAGTGCGGACTGTCAGCCTTTCCAGCCTTGTTTTCCTTGATGCAAGGAAAGATCATGGAATTACAGACTGGCTTAGGTTGGAAGGGACCTCAGAGCCCACCCAGTCCCAACCCCCTGCCGTGGGCTGGGTGCCACCCACTGGATCAGGCTGCCCAGGGCCCACCCAGCCTGGCCTTGAGCACCCCCAGCTCCAGGGATGGGGCACCCCCAGCTCCTCTGGGCAGCCTGTGCCAGGGCCTCACCAGCCCCTGAGATTCATAGTGTTAATGTCAGCAACGATGCCAGAAGTTCTTCTGAACCTGTGGCTGCCTGGAGTCAGTGAAACTCACAGGAGCCAAGGATGTTAGTAAGAGCTGTTGTGATACCGCGTTCCTTGAAAAGCTGTATTCAGGAGTGCCCTCCGCCTGTCTCACACAGGGTCCCGTTGCATCGCCCATGTCTATGAGATCTGTTCTAACCAGTGGGTCCTGCCTCTCTCCGCCGCCTCCACCGCCGCCACCCCCGCCTGGACCTCCCCCCATCCTCGACACAGAAACCCCGAGGGATGAAGGCACGGCGTCTCGCTCGGCCCTGTTTGCACAGCTTAACCAAGGAGAGGCCATTACCAAAGGTCAGGAGAAAATAAATCAATTTTTGACCCTTGAGTCAAACTACATCAACAGCTGCTATACGTACTGACCCTAATTCCAGCATTGCTTTTAAGTTGCGTTTGGGCAACTCAGATCTTTCTGAGGCTTGCACTGAGTCAGCTGGGTGAGGCTGCATACCAAAACCTCCTTTAGAAGTAACAGCACTCAAACTTGTTCAGCATTCCTGAAATTCACACCATCTAGTTAGAAGTCCCCATTTGAACCTTAAAGCAACCCAGCCAGGCATCTTCAATCCCCCATAGCTGGTGAACCTCAAAGGTGCAGTCAGAATTTATTCCTGTTTCTGACCCACCATCAACGTACCATCCTGCGTCAAAATGTGCCACGTGCCAGGTGGAAAGGTGCGGCTCACAGGGCAGCGTGATAAAGCTTTTTGTATTAATACTGGATGGCTGTCACTGAAGTGGATGGCTGTGCGTCCGAATACTTACGATTGATACATCTGCCTTTAGTGCTGCATGGCTAGGTCACATTAGGAAAAGAATCTCGCTTTCATGGATGTAAAAATATGCAATAGCACGCTCACAGAGCTCTCTGCAGACAGAGAGGGACTAAAAGACAGTGCTGCATTTCCTGTTAAAGATTTTAAGACAGCTCATCCACAGTAAAAGAGGTTTTACATAAATGGCTAAAAATATCAATGCAGTTACACTTTAGGTGGTTACCCAGGCAAAGCTTGAGGAAATCAAAAATGTAAATTCATAGGATAATGTAACACTACTGCAGATGATTTAGATAGTATATTTCTTCTCTAAATATTAATAGCCCCGGGACAAGAAAGCAGGCTGTCTTTTATAACCACCCTTTTTTTCCAAGGGCTTCGACATGTCTCCGATGACCAGAAGACTCACAAGAACCCCAGCCTACGTGCCCAAGGCCCACCCGTTCGTTCTCCCACGAAAAGCCACACTCCAAGTCCCACCTCCCCCAAGAACTCCCCGCAGCAGAGTCATGCCCCTGTCTTGGAGCTGGAGGGGAAAAAATGGAGAGTGGTGAGTGCCAGTCACACCGCTGAATTGCAGGCTGCAAAGCAGCTTGAGCACTGTGCGTCTTGCAAAAGGCTGCCCATGAGCAAGAAGCTGCAAATCAAAGTTGCACCTGAAATGGGCCGATCCTTTTGCTCAGCCTGGAAGAGACAGCTTTGTGCTTGTCTCTCTGTCTGACTGTTAGCTAAAGATAACCAGATAAATAAACTCTCTTTTGAAACAGGAATATCAAGAGGATAAGAATGACCTGGTCATTACCAACACTGAACTCAAGCAAGTGGCCTACATCTTCAAGTGTAACAAATCTACACTTCAGATCAAAGGAAAAATCAATTCAATTACTATTGGTGAGTGGATAGCTCAGCTGGGCTTTAAGTGCCCATCCTGAAAAAACTGACAAGTGATCAACAACGCATCGGAATCGTTTTGTTCATCTTAGTGGGCTGGTCACCAGCGCTTGGCCGTGCAGTACAGGGCTGGGAACTTTAGTAGCTGGTGCAGCTGGTGTGCGGGTATTTGCTTTTATCTCGCCTTTATTGATGATTGTTTTTATTTTAGACAACTGTAGAAAGTTTGGCCTTGTGTTTGACAACGTTGTGGGAATCGTGGAAGTGATCAATTCCAGGGATATTCAGATTCAGGTAAATATCTGTTTGGAAAACAAAGAAAAAGAACAAGCAGAAAGAAAAAGCCCAGCTTGTAGCTACAGGGGATTATTAAAACCTCACATGAGCACGCCAAGAATAAGAGATATGCGTCCAAACCTGTCTGAATACGCAATAAATTCTGACTCATTTAGAAAGTGCCTACGAAAATTACCGAGCATTACTGAATGAACTTCGTTTAGTCCAGCACCTCCTGGTTCTGGTGGAGCTGACAGAGCTATGCACTCAAGGTGTTGTTACTTCTGGCCGTAATTTTGTTGCTTCCACGGTAAACAGCTCCTGGCACTTGGAAGTTCAGCAGTGCTTCGTGGAAGGGATCCTGGCAGTTAGCTCAATGGTTTCCAAGGGCAGAGGCTGGAGGCTGGTTGTTTCTTTTTTGTTGTTGGTCTTATTCTTTGAGTGAAAATGTTCAGGTAGACTGTCAAAGGACAGCTAAAGGACATAAAGAGAACCTCTAAGGGACACAAAGAGAAAGCAGGCGCTTGATTTCGAAACCCTCCCCTGCCATCACCATGGCACATGACGCGAGTCGATCATGCAGGCGCTGTGAGCCTCAAGTAGTTTTGCCTTAGACAACCAGCGAGCAAAGCTTCACCGGAGACCATCTTCCTTTGTGGCTTTCAAGAAATGAAAACTTACACGTTTAATCCGTATGTTGCCCTGTGAATTACATTACATCAAACCGCCAGTCTTCACCAAAGGTGGGCTCTTCTGCTTAAAAGGCTGTGCCCGCTGTAAGGCATTGAATGTAGGCAGTCCTGCTCCGTGCTTCTGAAATACTGGCCACAGCCACCGCAGGAAAAAACAGCAAGAGTTTTTTTCATATTCTGAGCCTCTTGCAAGTGACTGGCGTTGCTACCAGCTGTGCAGCATCTTCTGAACTGTGACAGGCAGTTTGTTCATGATCACTGCGTGTCTCCTTACGGCACAGGCAATTAAAGAGCCCAGGCGTGTGAGAGATTTTTAAGAAATACATGGATTATTTTTATCATTACCACTGGAACTATTCACGAAAGATGAAAAATTTGTACGTAATGCGCAGCAAAACTGCATGCTGCTAATATTCACACAAAAGGGAAATGTCTTTTATAAGAACAAAAATTCTTTTGGTTAAGCAGGCTCTATGAATATTGCATAAGGCTTCCATGCCACAGAGAGAGTGGAGTTCCACTTAGAGTCGGGCTACAAGCTGCCGGTTCTGTAGGGTTTGCGCATGCCGAGCGCTCAGAACCTCAATTTTCACAGTATGTTGAAGGCCTGAGCTCATAAATTGCAAATCTATGATACATTAATGCAACATATTTCAGTAAATTCTGACAGACCATTTGCTCTTTGCTGTCACATTTAAGGAACTGAAGCTGAAATTATATTCTTAACTTGAATGATGGGAGACACTCTTTTTTTTTTTTTTTTTTTTTTGTTAGCAACTACATATCTATCACGTGCTGTCATTGTTTTATGGCTCAAAGTAACCTTTGCCCTTTGGACACACTGTCCAGTGTCCTGCTGTCCCTGGTTTCTGCCAGAGGGGGCAGGAGGAGGAATTGTTACTGACAGCCGTGAGCCAGCCAGGCAGACATCTTTTCATCTGCAGAATTACAAACATGAGAAGATTTATTTCCCTTTCTCCCCTCAAGTACATCTCGTGCTTGCTTTTAAGGTGACATAAGAAGTACCTTTGTAGATTTCATTAAATTGATGTTGGTACTTATTTAGAGCTGTACCTAGCCTGAAGGGGATAAAAACCCTTTCTTGTTGTGTGCGGTAAAACCTGGAAGAGCTCTGAAGTGGTTAGAACGTGCCGCAGAACACCTGTGCTGTATGCCGGGATACCTCGTTTGCCCCAGGTGGGCTGGAGTTGACGCGTTCAATTTCTTTCCAGTCTTGCTGATGGACAAGGCAAACACTGCCAAGTAGCAGCACAAAAACATCACTGGAAGAAGCGAGGACGGAGAAAGCACTTTGATCAGACTGTGCACTGAAAGCCTGCTCTGTGTTCCAGGCTTGCTGTCGCGTACAGAACTTTGTTGTCACCACCAGGACCTTTCAGTGCCCCACAAACGGATAGCTGCCGTCTCAGACACAGGCGCCGTGCAGGCGGCCGACGCACACGTCAGGTGCTGATGGCCAAAATTAGAGCTGGCAGGCAGTAAGAAGTTTATTAATAGTATCTTTGCTTTTTAAGATTTGATAACAAGAATATTTCATTTTGCAGGTGATGGGGAAAGTGCCAACCATTTCCATTAACAAAACGGAAGGCTGTCACATCTACCTCAGTGAGGAATCACTAGATTGTGAGATTGTGAGTGCCAAGTCCTCTGAGATGAACATCCTCATCCCCCAAGATGGTGATTACGTGAGTGAGATTATTTTTAAAGATCTTCTCCCTCTACCCAACTCCTCTTGGTAGCTAAAACTGCTAGGAAAGTAAGAGCTAATGCACCACACACCTTAACATCACCAAAACACGACTCGCAACAACTGAGTTTCTCAGCTATCAGTGCAGAAAGAACGCCTTTTTTTCTGGAGCACTAGTGTCAAAGATTGGACATTCTTTCTTCTCATTATGATAGGTGATGGCTTCATCTCCTGTCCGCTTCATTTTCTTTTTTAAATTGGTACCTAAACATAATCTCCCAATGAAACTCACTTCTCACATGATACAAGAGCACTCTGCCTGAAGAGGGTGATGCTAAAGCTAGAAAGAATATTTTACTACTATGGGGGAAATGATGGAGTATTAGTTACTTGTTTTTTTTTTTGTTTTTGTTTTTGTTTTTGTTTTTTCCCTAAAGCTGTTGATGCATGAGCAGCACCCGTATAACTTTTTTTCTATTTTTTTTCAAAATATTGTTCTTAAAAGTCACTTAAGCACGAGGTGTGCATGTCCTGATGCGAAGGCTCCTTTCGTGCTCTAGTCAGACATTCATATTCGGCCCTCCAGCACTTCTGGTAAAGCTATGCTCTGTTGTTCACCTGCATGAGCCCTTGCTAGAGCATGAAAGCACACTTGTGATCGCTCAACAGAGCAGTTTTGAAATTGCACTGAATGACTCTAGACAGAACTTGAATTTGTCCTAAATCTGTCACTCTGGAATATTGTACGGAAGAAGGGTTTAGGCTTTATCAAAGAACAGAGGTGACAGGAGAATTTACATGCTCCACATTCCCAACAGTGAGTACTGCGTGCTCATCTTCAGACAAGTCTAAAGGGAATGATCTTCAGTGGGTGCACATTCACCTGCTTCTTAAAAAAAAAAAAAAAGGTCCCTTTGGTGAGTCTCTCCCCAAACCACCAGTAGCACCTGAAATCACTGGCTGTCGAAACACCATGAGATCTGAAAGAAAAAGTCCTTCCCTCCACACTTTTGCTGTCTGGGAACCAAGGAAGACCCAACATCTCTCGCGCCTTCACTGGGACAGAAGAAAACTTCCTCCAAGGTTCTGCTTTGGTTTGTGTATCCCACAGGGAATGCTGTCTCTTGAAGCATCTCCCATGTAAAACAATAGGTTGGTGCTTTAGATTTTACTCTTCTGTTTCCCTCCTCAGAATTAGTCCCCTCCTCACCAAACCTCCACATTGAAACCCTTTGGCCTGTCTTCCAGGCCAGTCACTATGGAGCCTAAAGTCACTTCTGGCACAAGGTTTATTTACTGTTCCAGACGGTGGGGTGAGGGGGATCATTACAAAGGAGTGCCACACCGAGGCTATTTGAAACTGGGTGGCAAGAAGGCTTTTTCCTGTGTGGCACTGAAAAACAGCTTCCCAGGTCATGAGGAAGGCCCCTCTGTAGTCCTGGCAGGGCTGAGTGATCAGTGCTTTCTCAGCCGTGTAGCGCCAGCGGCATCCCACCAGTTCTCATGAGGTACCCACTGCTGACCTAACCAGCACTGCTGCTTTTGTTTCTTACCAGAAAGAATTTCCGGTTCCTGAACAGTTCAAGACAGCGTGGGATGGATCGAAGTTGGTCACCGAGCCCGCAGAGATCGTGGGTTAGCCTCCTGCCACCGCACAGCGCTTGCCGTCCGCGGGCAGGCGGCAGCCGGCAGCGCTGTAAACAACGAGAGCCGCAGTGGCTCCCGCTGCTGCGACAGGCCTCGAGCATTAGCCGTGCATGCTAGAAACAATAACTCGTCTGGCACGCTTTGGTAGGCACCTCAGTATTTTTCAAGTCTCCACAGTTTGCCTTCACTTCCAGTTTTAATTCTAAATGAAGTCATGTGAATGTAACGGATTGAAGCCCCACCCTCCAGGCACACCGCTGGTTTGAAACACTTCATAGGTGAAGCCAAAATGCTGCATGACGCCCTCGGCTACCACACTGCTTCCGTGCATTCCTCTCTATGTTCCTGCTGATTGAAAGCAGCACCAAGGCTCCAAGATGTTTGTTTTTACCTTTTAAGCTCTTCCTGTATGACGCAGCAAAAATGAACCCCGAGAGAGAACTACTGGTTCCCTGTGGTTCTGTGGCAATCTTTTTTTTTTTTCTTAAACAAGCAAAAAAGGATAACTTTCAGCAATACACTTTGCTAATGGAAAAAAAAAAAAAAAAACACCATATTTTAATCAAACACTTTTCTAACATGTATATTTAGAAGATCCCTGTGTTTCCAGTGAAATGAGATTTTATTATGGTCCACACAGACTTGTTGTTGCCCTCTCACTCCTTGCAAATCACTAATTCTTTTGGAACTAAAGCCTCACCTAAGCTAAAACCTTGCAGCAAATCGCTTGAAATTTTTTTGCTCCTTGGATCTCTTTTTTGTTGTTTTTGAGACAATCTCACGCTTTAAAATTTCATGTTGCATCTTGCATCCTGTTCAGAAAACTGCGAGGCACATGTCAGACCCCACTTAGTTTGCTTGTTAACGCTCCCTTATGATATTGCTGCCATGGCTTCTATGCATTAAAATATTTTCCTGTTTCTCCCCTGCATTTGTAAGACTTACTCCACTTCAGACAGGTCCACGAAGCGAAGCCATAGATTTATGTCCTATCAGTTGAGCCCAAAGCTCCTGTTTGGCCCTCTGATTCTACTTACCGTCCCTGGTGTACATGCTTTTTTAACAAAGGTGGAGTGTTGTAGACATTCGTACTATTTCAGCACACAGTACAATAAAATTCTAAAAATTTGCAGTCAGCATATGTTTTTGATCACTTGTAATACTTCGTCATGGTGAAATCAAAGTGACATGCTTGCAGAGCTAGTTACAAGTTAAATTTTGTGCCTAATGAACTTTGAAGGTACATTAATCCGTGGGGGTTTTTAAGCATCTCTGATTGTAAACCCTGTATGATACAACAGCCAGCAGCGCTCATTCCGCGAGGTTTTGCTCTCTGCTGTTTGATCTACGTGTATAACGTGTTTGCCTTAGTACCTACCATTTTTTCAACAGTAAACTTCTTATGAAATAAAAAGGAAAACGTACTTGTTTCAATACACAGTCGTTCAGAGCTTGCTGTCCTGTTTGTCCTATACACTCTCCCCTTCTTAAATGCTGTTTCAGAAGGTTAACTGAGAAGCAGCAGCTCCTCCTCCCGTCTCATTAAACGTCATCGCTTCTGCACGCTGGCAGCTAAACCTGGAGTTTCGTGCATACAACTTCAGTGACAGCCACAGAGCCCAGCTTTCGGGATTCTCAGTTTTAGGTACACCTGTATCTTCCAGAGATCATATCTAGGGAGATGATCGTGGCCTGGTGCAAGTTTACAAGGTTTGCCCTCTATTTTTAGTTTTTCCCGGTGTTTCCCTGTGTGGCTGTGGATGCGTCCCTCCTGTTAACAAACTCCACAAGCAGTCATTCCATGTTTCACTTGGATGTGCTTCATACCTAAAAATGGCCCCGCACACCTGTCGGGATAAAAGGATTGCTGGCAGACGGTATAATCTTAACATCATAATTCATTCCATAAAATAATCTCGCCGTGGAGCATTCTGACCTGACAAACTGACAGGTTTTCATCCAGCATCGGACAGGGATGAAGCCACCAAGGCAGGAAGCCACATGCTGCCTTGGAGGCATGACACAGAGCAAGTATGGAATGTTGCTGCTGAGCAGAAAGCAGCAAGCAGCTCTGACTTCCTACACAGATTCCTTCAGTTCTTGGTAAGGATTTAGCTCCTCCCGCAAAAACAACCCATGCAAAGGCTGGCTTACTTGCATGGATCTTTTTTTAAGCATTTGGAAGGAAGCTCCCCTGTGGCTCAGCCTTCTCCCCGACACTCATGCTGCTGTGACACGTGAGACCCAAGGACAATTTCTGCCTGGTTTCTCACCAGGAGAAGTCTGATGCAGTATCACGCTGTGCCTGGCAGCCTGGGCACACCTGAGAACTGTGTCAGAGAGCAGATAAGGAAGAAGGCCGTGCGCAGTGAGACCCACGGTTATCGGAGAAAAGGCTAACAAGTGCGTGCGGTGTTAGACACCAGCAAAGGGGAACAGGAGGGGGACTTCTTACACATGCAGACATCTTTTAGCCAGCATGCACAGCCAGCCATGTGACACAAAGCTGTAATTGTGCTTTGTCGGTTCTGATCCTTGTGAAAAACATTTGCTGTATGTGTTCAGCAGTTTGGACTTTTCTCTGACCCGTCTTCAGAACTACAAAGGCATGCTAAATATCAAAATAAACCCAAGGGTGTGATTCTGCTCTGCGTGAATTCGCATACATCAAGTACAGCTGGAGTTAAAAATAATCAAGAGGCTGCAGAGTGACGAGCTCACACTTTCTTAAGCAGAACCTCTGCAGAAGGACCTCATCAAGCGCAGCAAGGAGAAGGGCTGAGCCCAGGACAGGCTGGGGGCCTCCCAGGTAGAAGGTGTCAGGACAGGGGCAACAGCCTCAAACTGGAGCACAGGAGGCTCCCCCTGAGCCTCAAACTGGAGCACCAGGAGCGCTGCTGTGCTGTGGGGGTGATGGGGCACTGGCACAGGTACCCAGAGGCTGTGGGGTCTCCTCCTGGAGATCTCCAAAAGCTGCCTGGACGTGGGCCTGGGCACCCTGCTCTGCGTGTTGGACCAGATGCACCCGGAGCTCCCTGCCAGCCTCAGCCGTCCTGTGGCCCAGTGATACCGGCCTCGTTATTTCGAATATTGCTTAGGAAGAATTAGAGAAATTGCAAGTACTGAAGCAGTGACTGCGTGCACCCACCAGATGGCAGATTGCAGCTGAGGTGCAGGCAACCGCAAGCTCTTCCTGCAAAACGCTGGACTGCAGGGATCACGGAGGCTATCTATGGGGTTTATCAAGGAGCTGTGAAGACATTAAAAGACTACTCTGATTCTAAAATGATCATCTTGGTAAAAGGAGAAGGTTTGAGTGGGATGGATAAGGAAGAAGAAGAAACATCTACTTGCTAGGGAAGC
>VXAV01011352.1:79195-113355 GCA_013399715.1 Alectura lathami | reverse complement strand
TTTTTTTTTTTATTTTGGACTGGGAGTGTGCAAGCATGTGCCTTCTAAGAGGACCTTTCTTCTGGTAGTAAATATTTTTAATTGAAGTCAATTATCTTACTTGTGTTCTGGTTATAAATAAAATACATTTTATATAGGTCATTTTACATATAGAATTACCTCAACAGAAACTGAGCCTCCTCTTATTACCACTAGTCACCTGGTGCACTGGAAAGTAAGTGGCTTATTCCATACGTAAAATGAGTGACGTTTTCAGTTGGTTTAATCTGCTTATCTGTGGTGTATTTGTGTACATGCTAACACAGCCACACCCAGAATGTTGATTTAAGCTATAAAGTATTACTGGTATCACCAGATTTAGGAATGTTTGTAACTAAATATGCTAAGTGCTCATTTGTAGATCTGTTAAATACAGTGTAGCATTTCACTGCATAAGAATTTTTTTTTTAATTGGTTTGTTATAGTTTTTGTTCCCTAACTGCTAGGACACGCAGGTTTTAATGCACAATTCAGAGTACATCAGAAAATACTCTGCTATATCAGGCAGTTGATCACTGTGTATGCTGAGATGTATTTCACCTTCTAAACAAGATGGCAGTGAAAGATACTGTCCTGAGCTTCTTTCTGAACTAATTGTAAAAGATTGGTGGGGAGACTTGGTCCTAAAATACTTCCCTGAGTATAGAAAAGGTACCTCCATTGGAATTCTTCATTTGGGAATTTGTAATAATTGCAGTAACTTTTATTCTGTAAGCACTATTTTTTTAGCCGTCAGATAAGGAATTGTCTACATATAAGTAGTATCACAGTGTCAACTGTCAATAATATTCTGGATGTGTGAACTTCCCTAAGGACCATAAAGAAAAGGATCACAATTGTTCTAGTTTAAAGAACAAAATATCTCATGCAAAGTGTGCAGAACTATGATGAAAAATCGTCAAAGGAATGGATTACAAACAGTCTGTACTTCTGGTTTCACACAATATTACAAAAAAACCAACACTGTTACATATTATTGTTCTGAGTCTTGTATAATTTATTTGCTAGTTTTGAAAATTTGTGCCTTACATGCTACTACTAAAAATTGAGAATTTGGTTGTAAATAATCATTTGTACCTGTATTATTTAATAAAGGTTTGTAAGATTCCTTTAGTATACTGTTGATAAACTTCTTTGTTTTTGTTTGTTTTTTTTTTTGTCTATTCAGAATTTAACATATTTAACATACAATTGTCTTATTTGTATTTTATCTTCTACCTTTCCTGTCCAACTTTTGTGAGTAACGGAGTCATTCAGGAGCCAACATGCTGCAGGAAGTGATGAGGCTTTTGAGCTGAAACGGCTCAAGCTGGTCTGTCAGGCGGTTCCTGTGGGTGGGATTTGGGGACACACATTTCTCTGAGCCTGTTACCGCCAGTGTGAAGCTCAACCTTTTTTGAAAGGAACAATTCAACTAAAATGAGATTTTTTTTTTTTTAATGTAATGCTGAGTTTTTCCTCTATTCACCTACTGACCATTCCCTACGGTGCAAGAAGGGCTGCTGGAAACATGTACGTTGTATGTTATATATCTTACGTGGGTTGATTCGTCTTCTGGAGTTCCCCATTTAACAAAAACTTGGTGCTGCACGCAAACTGTGGTCCCTCCTCATCAAGCGGGAACTGTCTTCACTTTTGGTAGGAGTGGGATTCAGTGTGTGCCAGCAACGCCAAATGCATCACATGATGTTGACTCTTGGACAGAAAGCCTTCCTTTTTAATGGCCTCAGTAAAGCTTCGTAAACAACGCAAAAAGCAAGCCCAATCCCCGAGCAGCGAACTTGCGAAGCAAGCTGCACATGCAGCCCTGCATCCACTGGTCCCGAGCTGCTCATGCAGACTGCCCAGCGAAGCGCCGCGAGCAGCCGAGCGCCATTTTGCAGGCAGCCTGCGCCCCGCCCGGCCCGTGATGGCGGCGGCGGCGCCTTCCCGCCGCAGCAGGCTCCCGGCCAATCAGAGCCGGCCGTGAGGGGCGGCAGCCTGCCGGGGCGCGGCCTGCGCCGAGGGGAGCCTGAGGCGGCAGCAGCTCTGATAGGCAAAACAATATTAATTGTGTAGAATCTCCCTCTCGTCCCCATTTTCAATTCTTTATTCTTTTTTTTTTAAAAAAAAGTTGCAGTTGGGGGGAGGCTTGCTGTGTACTTTTTTTTGTAATCAAAGCTTTAAGGGAATGTGAAAAGTCATCTAAAAGGTAAGGTTGTGTTCAGCAATTAACTTCCATAAGGATTAGGAAAGGGAGGAGTAAATTTTTTTAAAAAGCAATTATCATGAAATCCCAGTCAAGCTGTGGTATCTGCATTGAGGGAATTCATTCCTGAAGGGGAAGGAAATGTCATGCTAACTAAGCAGACAATGTTGTCTGAGTTACATTTGGCAGATGTTCAAGTACTTGGAAGGAGGGAAGTGTTAGGAAAACATTTAAAATTATAATATAAGGATCATACTGAAATGTAACAAAAAATAAGAGTACTCATTAGAATTAAGGAGTACAATTGCTGTTTCTGAAATACCTTCTGCTGCTAATTAAAGTGAGCCCCAGGTCTCCTGTGTCTCTCCGAGGCAGAGCTGCTGAATGAAATTCTGTCAATCTAATGCTTTTTGGTAAAGTGACTTGGATTGCTCTCCTAGACACTGTAACCAGCTCACAATTAATTGGAGGATGTTTGCTTGTGACAGCAGACATAAAGTTCTTGAGAATGGGACTGGTTATAAACTGCTTAGTGCCCTCCTATGGTTCCTGTGAACTGAGGGGGCGTGGGGGACATGGTGTCTTCTGTGAGTGTGAGTAAAAGTTCTGCTGAAAAAATCTCTAGACAGGATTCATGCCCAATGGCTGAGTGCTGCCACAAAATCACAGATAGTACCCAAAAAGGTATAAAGAGCCTGTTTTCAGTTGAGTTCACACAGAATATTGCCGCTGTGTTGCAAAGAATTGTTTAGATATTAACCATTATCGCCCCATCTCCCCCCTTAAGAAGCACACCCACATATTGAATAACACGTTGAACCAATATTTTCAGTGAAAATCTTCCTGATAGGAGGTCAGGATTATTATGTGGAGCTTTAGGAGAAATTTTTTTACCAGCCATATTCTTGCTGGCTTTTGTTCTTTACATGAGAAGTTAAGTTTTATAGGTGTTGATCTAGTATCTTCTGATTACTGCATTTTCTTTAAGAGGATGTCCTGAATTTCTCCTCTGTTTGGATGCTAACATATGCATCCTTAGCGGACCTACCTGGAAGTCATTTATAAATCTGTGGGTTTTGTAGTAGAGGGCACTCCAAAAAGCAAGGTGCCTCCTCCTTCCAGTTTCCCCAGAGACGCAGCTGAAGTGCAGCAGGGACCACACGGGGCATGTTGCTCTAGCTCTCATCTGGCAGAGGGTTTCCTAAGAGAAAGCCGCCAAGGAATATCCTTTGAAAGCATCTTTAATGCTGTAGACAAAATAACTGTGCTCCTCACTTTTGGCAGTTTCTTTAGCCAACCTTTTTAATGTCTGTACAGGTTCGTCAGAAAACTCTGGCCTACCATTCTGTTGTAACAAGCTGAGCATAGGTGGGATTCTTGAATGAATGCCAAGGGAAGACTTTAGGAAAAAAATAAGCACCAACAACAACCAACCAAACAAAAACCAGTAAATCTTGAAGGCAAAGTCTTGCTTTGTCATTTTGAGGAAGCAGTAACACCACAGGAGCACAGGGTCCCTTCTGTTCCATAAGTGCAACAGGCAGATATTTATAGTTGCTTATACATTGGTACTTACAATTTTTAGGAGCTTAATCCTTACCTGTCTAAGTAGGTGTACAGGTTGCACCAACTTCCATTGGTATTAACTCTTCTAAGTGAAGAACTTACTGCTCCTGTACTTCCAAGCCACTGCCCCCTGGGTCTAGGCTTAGACCTGTGTGATACCAGTACATGAATACAGTCTGCAGCTTGCAGTGCCAGAGAGCACCAGGCAGGTCACTTCTGTAGAAACAGAAAAGGGGTGTGTAGCACAACATGTGTTCCCCTGGTTTTCCTGAACACCCTGGCCTTCCCTTGCAGGGTGTCTCCAGAGATCCTCTGCCAGCAATCCACTTTCTGTACAGCTACATACTTGAGAGACTTTGAAACTCTGATGTTCACCAGCAGCTTTCCTGGCCTTTTCTGCAACATGCTGCTTGCACCCACATTAGGCTGTGTGCTTTCGTTTCACTGTAATTGCACAGAAGCACCCTGATGAATCAGCTGTGACTGGAGCAGCCCTTGAGACAGCATTTGGTTGAAAGGCAAGGTATGTGAATTGCAATGAATTCTGCTGCTCTAAGTGTTTGTTGTTGTTCTCCGTCTCCCCCACCAAGGAAGGCAGCTAGACCTTTTACTTATGTATGTAGCTTTATGTGGCTATGTTAATTTGTATAATATTTGTGATTTAAAACCATTCCTTTTGAGCTCTTTTCTCATTGTCTCAGTTACAGCTTTAAGGTCGTAGCTGGCCTTAAACTCCAACCACATTTTCTCCATGACACAGGCCCTCTACTTTTATCATGAGAATTGCATCAACTTTAAACTAGAAAAAAAAAAAAAAAGTCATTTAGTAAGTAATGACTACCTGGCTTATAATCTTCATGCGGCATTAGGCATTTTAGATGTCATGTTTTATTTGTTTATTACCCCTGCTTCAAAAACTTGTGGTTTAGTTTGAATGAATCTGGGTTCACTTTTCAGCGGTTAACTTCAACAGGAAAACTTGATATAACTAGGCACAAGATCTGGAGATACAGTTTCTAAGGTTCTTCTTTTGAAGCCTGCAAAATTAAAACAGGAATGGGAAACTAACTTTTCTCCTTGATTCATATTTATCATCACTGTATTTGAGCTGTGAATTCACTAGTACCATGTTCCATATTTTCGCTCGTACCACTTGTCCTCTGTCTTCAGAGCTATTTTTATCACAGGTACTGTGTTTACAACTGCAGGTGGCCTGCTCCAGAGCTTTTTGTATTAATAAACCATTTCCTGCAATTCTATAATGTCTTCACAATTCAGCACTGTGTCTTGTTTCTCTGTTTAGTGTGCTAAACTCTATTTCAAAGCTTCGGGGTCTGTTTTACCGTAATTACTGAACCATTTACAGACATCGTGTACGTGTTCATCATTCACCCAGTCATCTGGGTTTGAGTTCTCAGTTACTGTGTTCTGTTCCAAGTGCTGTTTCCGTTTTGCCTAGTCCAAACAACTACCTTGTGCCTCCCGCTTTTGCATTTAGCATGAATAAGTGTATTTTCAAGCAGTTGCGTTTAAAAACATGTCACTGGTGTGACGTTTTATTCATTTTTCAGCTGTTTGTCGTAAGGGAGTGGTTTCTTACTGAATAAATATGAGGCAACATGGTTAAAAACTGAGATTTGAAATTGTAGCCACAATCATGCAGGTTGAATGTTAGAACTCATGTTACTTGTAGGAGTTGTTCTCATTCCTGCTCAGGTAAGACAACCATCTTCCACTTAAACAACAACAAAAAAGGCATGGTAATATTACCTAGCTTTATTTCTAAATACAAACTGCACCGATCCAGATGTCCCCGCAGATGAGGTGGCTGCACGGTGCCTGTATGTCTCTCTGCATTTAGAACTCTTTAATGGCAAACTCCCCCATCAAATGAGAAAGATACTGATCTGCTTTTGCCGAATTTCTTTTCCTGGCAAAGCTTCCCAGTAGGTGGCTGCTTCACATGCACCAGATAACTTGATATCATCCTAAACAAAGGCCTGGATTTTAGGAGACGTTTCTTCCCTACCACCCTTCACAAGGGAAAAGAGGCAGACCTCAAAAGAGAGAGAGGTTTTTCATTTTTGCTACTGAGCTCACATAACCAATGCAGTTTAGCAGGTGCTCAGCTTCTACTGCAGTGTCTTCAGGCTGAGTCCATTTTGGAACCTGACCTGTAATATCCATACGTGAAATGGGGCTGGGGACAGCACTATAAATTTTAATGTAATTTATTGAGTAGTGCTTTGTATTTTCTAGGGAAAACAGTAGAATGAAGGAAGGAAAAATCATATGGGTTGAAAACAGTAAAAATAGAATAGAGAAAAAAAAATATGTAAAGAAAAATTAGGAAACCTGCTTGAATTCTGAGAGTTATTTCTGTTTCCATTGAGGCTGAATTTACACCGAAGAGGCAACAAAAATAGCTAAGAAACATTAAAGCACATTAAGAGGAAATGTAATGAATAATCAACTGACAGAATTGACTCTGTTCTGTATGCACGTAAGAGTATATCAGAGGCAGTAAGTCTGATGGATTTATAGGAGAAAAGGCTTTACAGCAAGAGCTGTGGTGTGTGCCACGGGAAGAACAGCTCTCTGAATGTTGCTTTTGGCAGAGAATCCATTTGAGAAAAGAGAGCATGTGGCCTAGAACTAGAGTTCAGTGATAAGGTCTGAATGGTGACAATTTTAAAAGGAGCATTCCAATGTAGGAGATATCTTAGCCAAAGGGCGGTCTATTTCCTTTCTAAAGCACCCGACCAATGTTTAGATGGCAATGTAGGGTCAGCTGACGATGCCTAGAAATAACGCGGCAAGTGTGTCCCACTGGGGTCAATTTTTCCTTTTTATCTAAAAAAAGTCAGGCTAACTCCATCTGCATTAATGAAGATCACAGAATAAAGATGGTACTGGCTTGCATCTTTTCCTCCCTCAGAAGATAGATGGATGTTCATTTGTGAGACAGGTACGAAGCAATAATCCTCTAGGAGCAGGAAATATTAACCTGAGTTGGAAACACTTCAATATTAGGGAACCCATACGTAGGCATCTTCTGCATCTCATCATCATGGACCTTGTTACACCTAAGGACAGGGATGAATAAGAAATGTCATCCACTGGGATGACGTCCAGCGGTGATCTCAATACCAGAGTTAAATGGACAGTACTGGGCCTCATCTGGGATAGAAATTGGAGAAAATCATCAGAATGCAGCAGCTTCCTCACATGAAAGCAAGTCAGGTGGACTTCCAGGAGTTCCAGCATCAGGAAGCATACCTGCAACGACAGCGTAATGTGATGTCACAGTATGCACAGTAGTACAGAAATTATTTAGATCCTTTTCTGTATGGAATGTTCTTGATTTCATCATGGGAAAAAAATGAAGTCCAGGGCAGGCGGGGAGGACTGTGTAAGACTCAAGGACTGTCTAAGCTATCAGGAAACAAAAAGCTTCACAGTGTTTTCTGACTCATGAAATATTCTGTTCTCAGTTGTGCAAGCTAATTCTCACATAAGAACATCCTTCTATATTTTGTAGGTGAAAGCGTGCCGTAACCTTCCCAGAGAGGCAGACCAGTAATCACTGCAAACAGAGCTTGAGACTTTGGCTGTGATGCTGGTATCCATAGTAATTAATTCTAAGGCAATGCATGTTCTTACTTACAGTGACCACTTTTAAAAAAAGAAGCAGAATTGTCTAGATAAAATCCAATGACTGAAATACAGCTTACTGATAAACAACCTCTCAATAATAATAAATAATAAAACAATAAATACAATAATATACATACATATATATACAATATACAAAAACAATAATAAATAAATAATAAAACAACCTCTCTGAAAATAGTTTTAAATAATTCTTATCAAACTGATTTGTCTTTGAAAGAGACAAGAGTACAAGATACTTTTGTCTTTTGTGGCATATGTTTTACTTATGTTCTCAGAATTCTATCTTTTGTTAAGAAAGAAACTGCCCTTAGTAACAAAACAGTGAAAATTGTCAGATTTTACCCAAAAGGAAGGGAAAAAACACATTTTCTAAAGAGCTTGTAATTTGACAGCATGAGTCATTTGTGTTATTATGAGTGAGTCATAAATAAAAGAGGCACTAAAAGAGTTATTTTTCAAAAAGTATCAAGGTAACAAAGAAATTACCCCTCAAAACGTTACTAATAAGATAACAATCCATTGGATAGGCTATGGCAAAGCTTATTCTAAATGTTTAATGAAATTCACTCATCGAGTGTGCTATTTATATGAACTTCTGTTATTTTAAATATGGGGGGTAAAGGCTGGTTTCGTTTTCTTCTTTTTCCTGTAAGAAGAAATTAAAATGCCTTTAATGGAGGTTGAATCGGATTTATAACTAGAAAAACACTAAGAAGCCTTGAGCATCACGATCCATCTTCTGCCAACAGAGATCAACACTCAGCCACTTCTGCCGTGCAGAATTTGATTCAAGTCACCGTGAGCACAAACCTATCTGTTCACAATAGTTTGGCTTCATTGCTTTGTGATAGTTTCTAGGCATATTTGAGCTGCACCCAGACGTGGGGATAAATTGGAGCTGGAGGGAACTGAGAATTACAGAACAGTAGGAGTGGTATTGTTGGCCTGGATCTCTAAAGAAAGGATGTGTTTTAGAGCAGCTGCACTGTTCCTGTGTCTGTTTGCTCCCACTTAACTGATTTAATTTTTAACCTGATTCCAACTAAATTAGACAATAGAATGGACATCTAAATGATAATTAAGTCCTCATGAATTTTGCAAGACTTAATCCCTATGTAAAGGAAACTTTACAGTTCTGTTTTTAGCACGCTGAGCCCATACTTTGCCAGGATCTAGATAACCCACAAAGACACAGACCTTTACGAACACCCAGCTTTAATGAGAGCTTGCAATCCTTCATGAGAATCAGATCTGTAAGAAACCAGATATCACTAGAATTTCATCCCAAAAAGAGAATATAGGATTTGATTATATGGCAGAAATATGGCAGAAGTGCTATATAATAGAATTCTCTGAATGCCTGTTAACAGAAAAAAAACACAGCAGAATAAAGCAGTAACACCCATTGCAATATCAGCCATGCAACGTATAAATAGAATCAGTTGTGGAAAACTGAAGATTTAATGAGACAAAGCTTCATGAATGGTACAAGTTAAACCAACAATGAATCGTCAATAATTTATATCTTACAATTGTTCTGCATCATTGAATGGAATTCATTGTTTCTTTGAGTGTTTACTCATTATTATTAATAAAAATCTGCAACAATGGCAGGCACAAAACCAATATCAAATGGGAAGGAATGAACTTGTACAAAATTAGTAGGAGAACAAAAAGAAACAAACAAAGCAAGTGTAAGCTAGAGGGGAAAAAAAAAAAAACACAATTGTTTGTGGAAGTAATCACGATGTTATTACACAGAAAAAAAAAGTCCTTTTAGTTGGTCTTGCTAGTTAGTAGTAACGCAAGATGGCATTTATCCACTTCCGAACATGGGAGTTCTTACCTCCGTGAATTTTTCTCTGTCATTTCTCATGCATGCACATCGATTAAATGGAAATCCCATAGTTGTCAGATGAGTAAAAGAGTAAATCAGTACACTCCCCATGGCTGCACTCAGACAACAGTTGTTTGCAAACTTCTCTTTCCTAAGGATCTGGCAGACTAGAAGCTGTATGGCTGTAAGCAATGAAGTTGTTAGGAACCAAAAGACTGCAGTACTCTATCAACCTTTTCTGCAGATTTCCAGGCTGAAATCACCATTCCATTGTTTGTTCTTTATTTAGCCCACCACTTGCCTGATGCGATTCCCATTTCTGTATTTGTACACCATGAAGCAACATGGAAGGCAAGAGGAGGAGTGGGCTTGTCTCTGACAAGGTCTGTGTATGCTCTCGTGATACCAGGAGTCCCCCAAGACACATTAAAAGCAGGGTCAAAACACGTCGGGTGTTTTCCAACTACTACTGATACGTTCCCAAGATATATAGAAGTAGAAGAATTTCAGTTCCACCAGTGAGTCATAGAAGTAGCGTGTATAGAAAGCACTGGAGAGAGTTTTCCTCCTAAACATAAGGGAGGTAGTGTGCTTTTATATGTGGAAAATCAGATCAAACCATAGTTTTGAATGTAACTTTGGAACATCAAAAATTTGGAATCTGTGGACTTCAGGTACATTACTTAGATAAAAATTGTTCTATTTTGGGAAGCCTTTAAAGTCAGCTGTTTTCCTTCAGAACTAAACTGCAGGTTTTCTCTATCTGCTGTACCTGTGTCTGGCCTCCTGCCTGTCGTCAGCATCTTTGTATATGCAAACGTGCCTCCTTTTGTTCACTGCTGTTAATATGCTTGTCAGCAGCACTTTTCCCTCTGAATTAGCTTGTGAGCTGATCTGATGATATACAAGTACCTAACTCCCTACCCTTTAAAACTCAGGTTTTCCTGGCAAATAACATTTAATCTGGGTAATAGTACACTTACAGAGCAAGAGTGATGGCTTCATGTTCTTTACAGTTATTCAAATACTCTGCAGCCGTGTTCCACAACCACATCTTGTCATCTAGACACCAATGAATGAACGTAGGGTTTTGTCAGAGGAAGTTTTCCGTATGATTTGGCTGTTGCCTTTCTGCTGATTCGCCCAGTATGTTTAAGCATAATTATTTTGATATAGTTGGACTGTGTACTCTGATGTACACATATTTTCAGGAAATCTGTCAAATGTCATTTTCAAGTCATTAAATGTGCTCTGCAACAAAGCGGCCAGAATTACAGAGCAGTATGGCTTTTCAGAACACTATTGTAAATGTGTCAGAATTCATTCTGGCTTTTGCGTGTAGGCTTATCTTTGAACAGCATCCTGCTGTTATGATTAGTGATTGCTATCGTGAATAAAATCTCTTTGGTTTCAGCAATAAAATAAACCAGTTTATATATAGAACACACTGTTGAATAGGACCTTAAATATTTATTTCCTGCTCTTCTTGTGAAATGATCTTCAAGGTGAAGCCTTTCGTCTAATGAAACAATTCCAGCAGTAAACCCCAGGTCTTCAGGCAGTTATGGTTTTACAAATGCAAGTCAGTAGCAGAAAGCAAGCTATTAATGTTACTTGTCTAAATAAAAATTTGCTGCAATTCTATGAGCTTAAAATACAAAGTTGTGTCTTACCATGATGAGCTTTGTGGTGATCCCAGCGGCAGGCAGCATTGACCACTGTTCCAGGCTACTACGAAACCCTGTGGTAAAACAGCTTGACTTCCTGTGTTACAAATGTACCGCCTGCTGTGCTGGCACCTAAGTTTCAGACTTGGGGTTTTTAAAAACAGTAATCTTGGGTTTGAAGTTTTGACAGTGGTGGACCAATAGGTCTTCATATGTCTTCACAGGATTTGAGAAATTGTTGTGTAAAAAATGAAGGCCTGGTTGTACAGTTCACTTTTACAAGTTGAAGTAAGCATTATTTTAGCTCTGAAAAGTAAATAAATTAACAGTTTCTCAAAAGCAGCCTCTTAAGCACAGTGGAAAAGGTGTTGGGCAATGCATCGAAAGGAAATACAGAGCACAAGGAGACAGCTTTTACTTTAAAAGTAGTTTCATACAACAGTGGGAGACTAGTAAAGGAAATCACGTCAACAGTCTTCATCTGTTTTATGCCTGGATGTGTGGAATAAAACTCTGGGGGGAGAAAGCAAGGAAGAAGAGGAAGGCTTCTTATAAGTAGTTTAACTCAGAAATTCCAAATTTTCTTAAATTCTGGGTCGTCTTCCTTTGAGGTTACCATGGCATATCTTTGTGTGAGCCGAGAACATTCGTTTTGCTGCTGGAGTTTGGCCACGTTTCTTTGACACCGAGTCTCACGAATTGCACTGTTCAGTTGTGATTCAGGAGTTCTATTAAGTTATTATAAATTTCTTTCATGACAACTGCATGTATAGATGAGACTGTAATAAGACTGCTATCAATTTTTCAAGTTGTTTGATTCCAAGAAGCTAAAATATTTAAACTGAATATATTTTCCAGTACCTGCCATTACTCAGAAACACAACACAGTATACACAGCTGAAATCAAGCAATAGGAACTGCTAACATAAAATATTTCAAGGGCACTGAGCTTCAGGAATTTTGTTCTTTGAGATGAGGTAATTTCTAATTCACTGTTCTTTGAATACTTCATATTCTGAATTTTTGTGCCCAAAGTTTCAGGCAATATTTTTGATGAGAATCCTGAAGGGTTTATAAAACACATTATTTTAAAAATAAATACATAAATAAATAAATAAAAATTAAAAACAAACAAGAACATAGCCTCTATTTTTAGATGACTTTGGAATTTCTAATTGTCAGTCCTCAAGTCTGATCTTATAATAAAACTGGATGAGCCATAGATCAGTGTAGCATTTGGAATGTACAGTTTATTCTGTGATTATATTCAATCTGAAAGTAAATTATAGAATATCCTGAGCTGGAAGGGACCCACAAGGATCACAGAACCCAACCCCTGGCCCCACACAGCCCCCCCAAACCCAAACCCTGAGTCTGAGAGCGGTGTCCAAACGCTCCTTGAGCTCTGGCAGCTCAGGGCCGTGCCCACTGCCCTGGGGACCCTGTGCCATGCCCACCACCCCTGGGGCAGAACCTTTCCCTAACACCCCCTGACCTTCCCCTGACACAGCTCCGTGCCGTGCCCTCGGGTCCTGTCGCTGTCCCCAGAGAGCAGAGCTCAGCGCCTGCCCCTGCGCTGCCCTGGGAGGGAGCTGCAGGCTGCCATGAGGCCTCCCCTCGGCCTCCTGTGCTCTGGGCCCTACAGACCAAGGGCTTCTCATATGTTTTGCCCTTTAGACCCTTCCTCATCTTCACAGCCCTCCTTTGGATGCTCTCTAACAACTTCATGTCCTTCTGATATTGCTGCACCCAGTGCTCCAGGGAAGGCAGCACCAGGCACAGCAGAGCAGGAAAATCCCTGCCCTCGCCTGGCTGGCAGTGTTGGGCCTCTAGCACCCAAGAAGGATATTCTAGCCGTCTAACAAGATAGCTGGTTGCTTGAAGCTCTAGTGTTTTAATTTCAGTGATGTATTCATTTGTAATAAATGCAGTAATAATTTCATTAACATCTTCTCCTAAATTAAATTCTTTATTTTACATGTCAATATTCATTAAATAAATGTGGCTATACCAGCAAGTAGATTGGTTATAACAAGACTAAACACAAAGCTTTGTGTGCTAGTGAAGAATTGGTGTTGTAAATAATCTTTGCATTTCTAACACAGGCATACATGTGAGTAACATCAAACTCTGATCTATGAGCTCTTCGAGCTAGATAGCTCTAGACCTATAATTAGGCAAGTTCAGACACTGAAAACGGGTATTGGAGAGAGAGTAAGCAGCACATTTTCCTTTCAGGGCATATTTAAATACTGAGTAATGTTACCACGTTAACTACCTAACAGTGTTGTGAAGCCTATCCTCATTCCTTGCAGATGTGTTTGTTTCTGTACAGAAAATAAATGCCATGTAAATGACCAACAACTCAGTGATGCTTATGCTTTGTTTTAGTACCAGTTCCCACCCCTAAAGCAGTGAAAGGGAGAATTAATGGTTTTCTCATGCAAGAAGACAGTCAAGATGGATGAATGCATTTCTTTAAAAAGGTGTTCATTACGTTTGTTACCCTGAGCTGTCTTTTCCTCAGCATCTCTTTTTAGTTTCTTAGCAGTAGCATTTGAATTTGTTCTCAATGAGGGAACACAGAGCAGCTAGAAGTTACACAATTTTACCAAATTGTTATGGAGCTGACGGAAGATGACAAATTATCAACTGTATTAGTATTAGTATTCATCCATAGGATGAATTTTGAAGGGAAAGAAATGAAGAGGAGAGCTCCCTTCCCTGATGTGTAATTTTGTGTATGCCTGGAATGTTTCTGGGACACCAGGAACTGTTCTTGAGAATGTTCTGATTCTGTTGAATCATATTTTGGGTTGGGCAGGGCCTTACAGATCATCTAGTTCCACGCCCCTGCCATGGGCAGGGTTGCTGGGGTTGCCGTGGATCAGGCTGCCCAGGGCCCCATCCATCGTGGCCTTGAACACCTCCAGGGATGGTGGAGAAATTATGGAAATTTCACAGTATTTCGAGGCTCCTAAGCTTGTTCCTAGTTTTCTTGCCTTCCAACATGGTATCTAACCCCAAATCTATCTTGCAGCAAATTAAAATAATTTTATTACTGTCCTATTCTTGGAGAAGAGTCACTATGCTTTATCGCTCTTTGAGACGCTGAAAACTTACTTCTCTCAATCTCGTACTGTCCTCTCATGTTTTCTTTCCTAGATCAAGCAGCCTGTGATTTCTTTTGTATGACTGTTTTTTTCTAATCTGTGATGTTTTGAGTAACTATTAATTGAATCCTATCTTCTTTAGCTGAATAAAATTTTCTTAGGTATGTTTGTGTGCTACAGAATACTACTGTAAGGAAGAGGAACATTGTTGTCCCCTTAGTAAAAGATTGGAATTACACCATGTGCACAACTTCAGAGAGGAAATTCATGGCAGATCAAGAAAGAGAGCTGAAGTCTTCTGAGTCTCAGTACAGCACTATAGCCAGATTACATCTTTCACTGCATTTTAAACAGTATCCTGAGGATAAAAAGAAGTTCTGAAGTAGCTTTCTTTAAGCTGCCTATTCAGACATCTAAATCATTTCCTGATATACTGAACACAGGAAAAATTAAAGCATACAATTCCCAAACTCTCCTACTTCCAGTCTCTTTTGAGAGCTTTCCTAAATTAGAACTACATGTCATAGGATAGTTACCTGTTTTTTTGTTACCTACTCTTTCAAAAAGTGGCAGTATATATTGTGAAGTTGTTCTTGCAAGTGACTGAACAGCCTCCTATTGACAGGAATTGCCTTGTCTGTCTGCCTTATTCAACCACTGCTCAAGTTTTTAATACTGCAGATCTTTCAGTTGACAATGCTGGTAGATGCAGATAAGGTTTTAACATGGTAAGGCTGTGAAAACTGAAAAACTGTGTTTTTCAGTTACTACTTGCTGTCGAAAACTTCAGCAACAATTTTACAGTGTTTTTTGGGGGTAGAGCTGGAGCTCCAGTGTTATAGTTCAGAACTGTTGCTCAAAGCACGTCTAGCAATCTGTAGTCGTAAGTGATGGAAACATGGGAAGAGCCCTACCTAAAGCAGCTGGTAACCCTGTGGCTCCAACAGAAGTAGGCCCCTCCTGCAGCCTCCAGGTTTGCCTCTCTACAAATGCTCATTTTCAGATGCTTGTGAATAACCATTTTAGTTGTTTTTGTCAGCACGTTTTAATTAGTGTGACTATGCAAATATGTGGAGACCCATTTGGTGACTAAGTTTCATTACATGGATTTGCATGTGCAAAAAGACTATCTTGTTCCTGGCATAGCAGTGACTTGATTGCCTGCAGCTGCTGAATTTGCATGTGCCTTGCATTGTGGNAAAAAAAAAAAAAAAAAAAAAAAAAAAAAAGTAAGTGGAAGCATTTATTCATTTATTCCAAGTTCATAAATAGCTTCTGGTTTTCCATTTGATGAAAATGATTAGAACATGGAATGGAATGGGAATTCATTTGACGAGTCTCTGAAGATCCACATCTTAGGCATTAAAGCATGTTTCATTTGCTTCCTTTACAGCATGTCTCTTGAAACCCCTTCACTGGGCTTACCACGCTTCTAAGACAGTGTATGATGTAGTGTTCCTTCTGATTAAGTGTGCAGAAAGGTGTCCCCACAAAGGAGATGAATTAGGTCTACCTCATGATCGGTCATCCCTTATCAATGTTTCATGTTATGCTTCACAGGCCAACATTTCACAAATGTTTTATCCTATTGTTTGTCCTCTCCATAATGTAAAGGTAATATTTATATATATTATTTGAAACATTTAAACCTATAAAAATATTCAACTGAGAAGTGTGTGGATTTGTGTTTGAAGAAAAAAAGAAGGGAAAGAATTGTTGTTTTCAGAGCCCACAGCACTGTTTTAGTATGTGATGTAGAACTGTGAAGTGTTCTGAGCTCTGTTGTTGAGAATCCGTGTGATGTAAATCAGAATTGTTAACCTCATCTTATCACTGGAAGGCTGAAGAACACAGAAGGATGACTTGCCCAAGACCAGTGGCAGAGATGAACACGAAAGCTGTGTTTGTGCGGAGTTCCTTGCTCAGACTGTGACATTATCACCCTGAAGAGAAAGTGCAAATGTAAACTGCTAACATGCAAACAGTGATGTCATCCAAGTGCTCTGTAGCTCTTCAGTCCCAGACACACATTGCTAGAAATAAAAAGTGTTAGTTTTCCATAGAAAATAACTTGCCTAAATGTTGTAATACTAAAACTCAAGAAATTTAGCTGCAAGTCACCAGTCACTAAACCGGACCTTGATTTAAATGTTAAGAAAATAACTTTTAGCACAAGAGAGAAGAAACACGCTGTTTTAGTCTACACCGAAAAGCATGTGAACTTGCAGATCAAAAACGGTTCAGTGGAGCTCAGCTAGGCGTACTTGGGAGGGCAATTCCGTAAGCCCAATGCTGATATTACTGGAGCCGACTTTTTGGAGTTGGGAGTGGAAGCTGATGTTTTGAGAGAGGATTTTATTTGCATCTCATTTAGAAGTAGTTTACTATCAGTACAATTTCATTCACTACCTACATCAGTGGGGATCTGATTCCAATCAGCATTATATATTTCAGATGAAAATATGTTTCTTTCTTAAGCTGACGTATGGCAGTCTTGCCCAGCAATATTTTAGTACTGAGCTACCAAAGTATCAAAATTTGTTGTCTGGAGTGAGTCTGGGATAAACTCCTGGTACATGCATTTACTTTCTGCTTTCTTCTTCCACGTCTTTTGATTTTTCCAGTGAAAAACAAAAGTGTTGTGCCTGACTTACCAAACTAAAATATGTAACTAAAATCAGGCCTAGTTATTTAGTTGCATTTAAGGCTGTATTACTCAAATTCATGAACTTTTTAGCAAACTAGTGTTAGAAACTAGATCAGGACTTGATCTGCATGGAAATGATTTAGCTGTATAAAATTTTTCTTTGTAATTCAGAAGCCTCCCGCTATGTTCAAAGCCAAACAGCCAAGCTCTTCCAAATAATTAGTTGGTATATACATATTCCTGAAGGACTTTAAGATGTTTAATCCAGCAGAAAATTGCTATCTGTTAGACAATACGGAAAAAGCATGACAAATTTTTACTGTTATTATTTTTAAAAAATGTATGCAATTACAGCCAGACAAGAACAAGGCAATACAGTTAAGTAATGAGAGGGACAGAGCTACTTTCTGGCTTTCACTAAAAAGCCTAATGTGTAGCTGGTGCAGATGTCATTACCTAATACAGTATTTTCCCTGTTAGATGCAGGCAGTAAAATAATTTATTGAAATAGCAATCTTTTTATCATTTAATTTTAAATGTATTCTATCTGTAAATATTCAGTGCAGTGGTATTGCTTGGTTATGAGGCAGTGGGCAAGTTTGTTGTGCTGGCAGTGATCTGCAGAGTGGGTCTGTAGCAGTTTCCTGAACTTGAGCAGTGCAAGAGTTTGCTGCTAATGCTGTTTCTCTGACTGCTTGGGAAGATGTCATCTAGAAGGTTCTAGCACAGAATCTTTTAAGAGTATTTCCTCCCAGTTACGTATCTTGTTTGTGCCACAATGCATTCAGGTTGTGTGTGTGCACATACGCATCAGGAGAGTGAGGAAGCCTTCCAGATGGAGATTACTTCGGGCCACTGTATGGCCCAGAAAATGAAAACAGCACTGCAAAGCACTGCAGTTATATAACAGTTCTTTGACCTAACATTATTTTATTGTTGCAGTGATCTAGAAGGGATGAGGTGTGTAGATTTTTGTTTTGTTTGTTATTTTTTCTTTCCCTATTTGGATGAAAGTTTAACAAAAGAGTAACATTACCAACGTAAAGATTTCAGCAGCATTGTTAGCAGAATGAAGTATCTGCCCAGAGTGGAAAAAAAGACTTAAAATGAATTCAGAGTGTCTGGTGAGCTAAGTTTAATTCCACTATTAAATTTAATCAGGATGTAATCACAGAGTTTTCCCCGGTTTGGCTGTTTAAAAGAGGAGATACAGGTAAAGTATTTAGAGCTATTTAAAATACAATAGGATGACTGTATGTCATGACTGCATGTTGCCCTACTCGAATTTGTTCCTGCAAAATTTGCAGGCCTGTTCTTCTCTCAGGTTTGGTATCAATTGCACAGCTCGTTTCACATGTAAAGTGCAGTCTGACACTGAAGTGCACAGCTTTCTTGTCAGAATGAAGGTGGCAGTGGGAAAAAGTAAGAAAAAGGGTTACAGAAATTTGGCTCTGAATTTACTCCTGAAAAGACAGTGTTTGCTACTGGAGAGCAATCCCACATTAGCTCTCCTTCAGTAAAATTCTTGTGGAAGTTAATCTGGTTATGGAGGTTAAATGGAAATGCAACTTTCTTCCCAGAACAGGGCGAACACCTGCAGCGTTATTCAACATTGCTTATTCACATACTGCCTGAACTACCTGCAAAAAGATAAATAAGAGCTGCTTGATTAGATGACCCTCTGTGAGAGGGACATCTACATCCTACAGTCATGGATGTGATGTAGTGGAAAAGAGTGTTTGTATTGTGCTGCACTGGCCCATGTCAGTTTATCAGCTTGGGTGTCAGAATCATGTTCCCCTGACCAGTACCTGTGTGTCTGTAGGACACTTGGTTCTGACGCACTGAGTCATAAAATCATATCTTTGAAGGTCCTATAATCCTTGCTGACAGATCCTGAACAGAAAACTGGAGGTCTGATTGTGCAGCATACATGCATCAGGTGTGACACGATGTGACACACTGGAGTTCTCATTATCCTCCCCAAACACACAAATCTGTGTCATACACAGCAGTCTACAGGCAGCAGAGGACATAGCGGAAAAGTATGAGCAAAACCATCAGTTCTCACGCAGGATTTGCCCTACAGTCACTGTGAACAGCTCTTACCTGGAACTGTTAAATCTCTGTTGGCCTTGAAGATAATTTCAGCAGTGGGGAGGGCTGTTCAAAAAGACCCTGACAGATATTATTTGCTTCCAACATGGAAGCTGTAAATACACAGGCACAGATAAAGTCACCTTAAATGAAGGGTACAATTCTGGCTCATGGTTAGGCGGTGATAAATCTCTCAGGCTGGAATCTCACAATATAAGCCTTGGAGCATTGTACAAAAATGATAATATGGAGACAAAGAAAATAACAAAATTTCTGGAGCAGTTTACGGGAAGTATTGTAAAAGAAATTCCGTGACCTTGAGATAAGGAATAGTTAATTATCCAACTTCCAAAATCGGTTTTACAAGGAAACCGTACAGTATAGGATTATAGGCTGTGCCCTGTGTTCTAGAAGCTGGGGCATTATTATATATTGGGTTTGGCAAATGGATAAGGTGTAAGACTGCGTGGTAGCAATTACAGAATAGAACACACATCAATGTAGCCATTGCATCAACACCCTACTGCCTGGGATGTAGTCCTAGGCAGCAATGCAAAGGTAACGGATCAGTGTGTCCTGTTTTCCCATACAATGGGCGGGTAGGTGAGGTTCTGACTGGAAGAGGAGAAGGATTGGTGTTAACCACATGTATTCACAGACATCATCTGAAAAATGGCTAGAGATATCTTTTCTTCAGGCAGCACAACCTTTTGGCAATCTACAGGAATATTTTTCTGCCCGTTTCAATTCTGTGAGGCAGCAAACAAATTAATGGTTTGTAAGTAATGTTACCTGTGGAGTTGTTGAACTACAGTTTAACTTTCCTTTTTTTATTTGTTCTGTCTGCAAATTTACAGGCTCTCTGTGGATAACTTGCCTTAGCTTTTTGGTAAGGTTTTCATGGAAAGGATGTTTCCTGCAATGCCATTCAAACACGCAATGACAATCACTAGTGTAAGGAAGCGTTCATCGTTACTGGGGGATGGCCCCTGGCAATAAAATCTGGTGCTTGAGTTAATCAGCTTTGCATATTACGCAGAAAGTATCCCCTGCCTCTTCCTGATTAGAGTTCAGATCAGCCATGTAAACATGCAAAGAGCAAATCATCCTAATTACAAGGTATTTAGAAAGCTAGGGAGATGGATTGATATTTGTTTTTCTTTGACTTTGGAATTACTCTGATAATCAGTATACTGTGTCTTTTTGAAGGATAGAGAAAGTTCACACTGTAGATGCATATGGAGTGCAAATACCTAACCACAGAGTGCCAACAGCCTTAGGGAGACTTGGTGTGACTCTGCCAAATGCTTTGAAACCTGGTGAAGAGCGCTATAGAAGAGCCAGGCGTTTATTGCATGAGGACTTCTCTTATTTGATATATGATCTTACATGAGGACATATCTTTATACAATAACCTTTCTTTACCTTTCAGGAAGGGTTTGTGTCTTCTCCAGAATGTTAAAGCCAAAGTATGCCAGCAGTCCTGGATCTTCACTGTGCTGCTGCATCGTTTCCATCTTAAATGGCATTTCCTCTGCTTAGCTAGGATTATTGCTGTAATACAACCTTCATTTTTTCGATTTGATTTGCATTTATCTTCCTTTTTGTGAATGATGGATTTCTGCAAGGAGTTCCAAAATCATAATTATAGGTTAGATAACTAGATAACTAGATTAGACTAGGTATGAAATCAAAACTAGTTTGAAGGGTGAATCCCAGACGTTTCACAAGCACTTCTCTTTCCTGCTGCCATGTAGCACACTGGGTAAGGCACGCAGTGAGTCAGAATTCACTGCGCATGCGGCACGTGCAGTGTTCCAGGTTTCCCTGAGTTCTTGAAGTGTCCCTAGCTCTGCAGATGTCATGCTTAGGTAGGTGGGGGAAGAGTGGTGGGTTTTGCTTGTGGAGGTTTCCTTGCCATTTAACTTACACTTTCCCTTCTACAGTTTCAAGCTGACTTCTTGTATTCCCCTCGGCTGTCATGTACAACAATCAATATTGTCTTGTGGTACAGTGCTTGCAAGACTTCCTTTATCATTCTTCTTGTTTTTTTCTAGTATAAACAAATCTATTGCCTCTAGTTAAGATTCTAAGCAGCATATGTTTCCTACCGCTCACTGCTCCCTCTCTAATCTTCGCTTACTTTCAAAGCATGCAGTCCAGAACTACATGTAGTACTCCAAGTGACATCTCACCTCCACAAAGTAAATAAAGAATAATTCCTTCCTTTTTCTTGTGTACAGATCTTCTCCTAACAGTCTACAGTCAGAGGCTTCACGCTGAGCTGCTAGAAACACTGGATCTTTTTTTCGAAAGCATTCAGTGAGCACTTACTCATAATTTGATATTTCTCGTGTGCAAGGTTTTTGATTTTTCTGCAGAGAGTTTTGGTTTATTAACATTAACGTATCATGCACTTTTATCAGTTACATTGAATTGTAATCTTTTGTTCCAAATAATGTGCCAGTTCTTCTCAACCCTCGACAAAGTTTAAGCATAGCCTTCCCATCATTCGAGGTTCTGCTGAATCTGTCTACTAGACAGGGTCTACAACAGGACAGTGCAAGGTTTAGCTAAATTGCTTTGTTTGACAGCAGATCATGCAGAGTTTCTCCTTTCAAAGTGATGTTTTTAACCAGTTGTGATGGTTAAATGCAATGATTTCACCCAGAATATATTTCCTCAGTCTGTTTAGAAGTATGTTTTGCAGGACCATCACAGATCCTTTCCTAAGTTAAGTTATATTGCACGGTTTTCCTTCTGTCAGAACATCCAAGAAGAACATTAAACTGAGCTTAGGGCAAATTGCTTCTCAGTAATCAATGTTGGTTGGGTTTTATTTTTTTCTCACCTATAACTTAAATAGATATAAATTGATTTTGATAACTGTTTTGTGTCTTCCAGTGCTTATGTTAATCTTATTGTATTCAACTCCAAACAGTATTTATTCCCCTCTTCAAAGAATTTTGGTTTTCTCCACTTCTCTTGGAAAAACTTCTCTTTTATGGCTTTCCTTTTTTTAAAAAAATTACCTATTCTGGTGTTAGAATAAATTACATCAAGCGTCTGGTCACAGTAAGTCAATTTTGCAAAGAATAGCAGCATTTGAATGTTCATTCAATGTCACAAAGTTCAGTTTTCCATACATTCTCTCTCTTCCTCCATTACCTAATTCTCCTAGCTGTTTCTGATCCGTGAATTTGGCACACGTCGATCTTTGTGTACATCTTTGCATATCACAGTCTCAATGCCAGCAACTGCTCCCAGCTGTGCAAGCAAAAAGATGTACCTGCAGCTCTCTCCCTTGCGTTGTACAGAGCTGGCACCAGGAGAGTCAGGCACGCCTGCTGCATAGTTCTCTGTCTCATGCAGGGGAAAGGTGGTGGGCCAGACTACTGCCATCTTCTACAGAGCTCTCAAGTAGATTGTGCATCCTTAGTGTTGTCCTCTCACGTGGCCTTCCTCACAAGCCCAACATTTCCTTTAATTTGTAGAAGTCTGTATTTTCGTGGTATTGCTATTTTTACTCTACCACTCTCATCAATTTCCTTGTAACTTCATTGTTCCGCAGTTTGTTAATTTACACTAAATTATTTTTCACCTTTTGATTTTCAAACAATTTTTCTGTTTCTCAAATTAGGAGAATCCGTGGCACTAACTCATCCTATTGGAATGAAGTCAGTGTTTCAGCAGCTTCTGACTGATAACTTGGGCTTGTAGACCAAGATGTCAGGATGGAATGTGTTCTGTTTTTCTTCTTAGCCTGCGTGTCCATCAGGTTGCATGTGTGGAATCTTACCCCAGTATCTATCTCCCTTCAACATTGGAAGGTGTGGTTGCTTTGTCGTTTTTTTTTTTTTTTTTTTTTAAACTGAAGCAGCCATCAGAGGAAGTTAATGTGGTCATTTTTTACTTTCGGTTATGATTCTGAGCCAGCCTCTCATTGAGGTTTTTGCACAATACTTTCAGGAGTGTTGTTTCTGGCTGCGGTCAACAATGCAGTGCTGGTTTATATTCTTTCAGCAGGTTGACTCCATAGCCGTAAAACATGGAGGGTTTTTTTGTTTGTTTTAAATATAAGCTTAGATTTCAGATTACTGCTAATCAGCAACTTTAAAGAGAAGGATCCTTATGCATCTATATAATCACATCTCACAAGACATTGATCTTAACCTGCGGTATGTTTAAAACAAAATTGACAATTATTACTTTAAGGCTAAAGTTCATCTTAAAATCCAGCAACTGATATTGCTACTACAGGGAGCTGATTTTCATGTTCCAAAGGCTTGCCTTGAAGGCTTGTTCCAAATTAAATCCTCTCTGCCCTGCCTAGGACTTGGCTATGATTTTGATTATTTTGTTTTTGATGTTATATACTGTGTTAAGAAGCATCTTGTTATCCTTTGTAAAGTCCATATAAGCTAACATAATGTGAGGCTTGGCTGCCAAGAGGAGGCTCACAGTTGTGTCCTAAGGAACTGACAGTGTGAAGTTGCTGTTTCAGACATGCTCTCAAAACAGAACTGGGCCAGTTCAGAAATGGGCCTTGTCTTTCCTGCACTGTGTTGTACTGGACTACTTACAGGCCAGCTTGGGGACACTTCATGCAGCTTCTGAACATGACATTGGCCAACACTGACTCTGTCTTGTTACTGTAATCCTACCTTTTTGGTGTGATAGATTATTATATTATTTAACTCACCAGAAAATGCACTAGATTTGGTTTATGCCTGTGCTACTGCTCTCGGCCTAAATCACATCATATTCCTGAATGTGCATGTAGTTACAGTGCTATTAAAAATGAAAATCAACAACAAGAACAAAGCCACAAAACAAAACAAAACCCCTGGGGTCCCTGCAGTGGCAATTGTTCATTTAATGCCTTTTCAGAAGGGAACGTAAAGAAAATGTAATGACTGTAAGAAAGGAGTTGACAGTTATCCTGACAAAGGAGTGTTGTCCCCGTAACTCAGCTAAGCATAAAATACTATGTCTTTGGATTTGAGCATTGAGGAAGTCAAAAGTCATGGATGTCAGTAACTCTTCTTATGGTATGTATGTAAATTATTTTAAAAAGTGTGCCCGTTGGAGCATTCTGCTGTCTGCAGACTGCATCAAGCCGTAGCTTTTCACAAGTGGGGAAAGAGACCATCGCAGCAAGAGTACTGAGAGGGAGTGGTTTGATGTGCAAACTGTCAACGTCTGTTCTCTGAGGTGTCCTCGATGTCACTTGTATCCCTTCCTCTGGCCACTTGCCCACTCCCATGTGCTGGCTCACTCCAATTGCAGTTCCAGACAATGACTTGAAATTTCTGCTCCCACAAGTTTGATTGCTGCTAATCGGGATCAGTAGACCAATACTAAAAACTCTACTGTCAATGTCCTCAGTGAGCCTCTGCTAGAGACTTGGAATGCACCACATTTCTATAGCTATATCCTGGCAATAAAATCAGTGCCATCAACCAGGTAGTTAAGTCCCTTTTTAATTTAAACCTCTGAAGCAGCTCCAGTGAAATGATGCTCGTACCCCAGGAAACGCTTACCCAACTCTTTCAACTCATTTCTAGTACTCGGAGCACAGTAGGACATAGCAGCTTTCCTGAGCTGGAAGCAGGGTTCATGTTCTTCTCATATGCGCTCTGAGAGCGAATACACAGTCCTGGATAATATACAGGTAATGCATAACTCTGTGTGCTTCAGCACAGGGCAGTGACCAATCGGCCTGAATTTCCTGTACTCCTGTTCAAAGTTGCAGGACTTCTAATCCAGCTTTCATTGAAAGAAATGAACCTGTTTTCACTGATTCACATTCAGTAGTTCTAAATCAAAGTCTAATCCTTTCCATGCTCATTTGCAGATTTTACACAGACATTTCATTAATATACTTGGGGAGGGGAGGTGTCTTATAATTCATATGTTTTGGTTTGGGGTGTAAATGTTCTTTGGTTTTGATTAGTTCGATTTTGTGTGTGTCAGAATTGTGGAAGTTTCTCACTAATCTCACCTTCCCAATGATAAACACTGGAAGGAAAAAAAAAAATCAACACAATAACTTTTTGATTTGTATGGCTTAACTTGATAGCTGCATATCAGAGAACATGAAGAATACAAAAAAAAAAATTGACTCAGCACTCTTCTTTTGCAAGTTAAACAACTCACTGTGAAATAAATAGCCAAAAGGAATTTAAATAGAATTCTTCAGTGTGGCAGTTCAGACAGCAAATATTAAGACGAAGGGAAATCCATTCTGACTGGTAGAATCCTCCTTAATGAAAATTGCTGATTCACATTCAGTGAGCAGACATCTGTGAAGATTTAAGACATTAAATCTCACCAGCTGTTAATCACTCTTCAGCTGGCACTCACTGCCTGTGGAGCAGAGCTGGCACAGTGTTGTATATGCTTAGACTTCAGGCGCTCACAGGCCAATCTTTTAAAGCAAATCCACTGTTGTCAGTGGTTTGAATGAATATTCAGTATACAACTAAGTATAACTTCTAATCTCTTGGGAGCATTCTGCACTAGGAAAAGAGCAGGGCGGATAAGCAGGGCTCAGTAATATCTTCAAGTGTTGTGGCAAAATTAGTTATAACCCATTTCTCAAGTGGCTTTTTTTTTTAAAGAAAGTGACTACTTCTAAACTAGGGAACCTGAGGCTGCATCCCAAGCCTGGCAACATTGCCCTGCCAGATCCCCGCTCCACTGTTGGGGATACTACCCAAGCACACCTCATTTTTCACTTCTGCTCTCGCACTCCTGCTATAGAAAGGTAGGAACACAATGCTGGATTTCAAAAAGGAACTTCTGTCTCCTCTAGCTCTTTAATTTATTTTGGGCTTAAAATTCAACATGAACATAGAGATTTTTACTTATTACTGTTTTTGATTTGTTTCCATGATGCTTAGTTTCCTTTAGAAGCAAAACAGGGGTAAAAGCATCATTCTCAGTATTAAGTCTCAATTGAGTATCGGCCATACTTTGAAGAAAAGGCAGGAAAATGATCAAGTAGTATTTCTTGCAAGGGCCAAAGTACACAGCTGTTGCAAACTGTTGTAGTTCATTCAGCCTTTTTCAATGAAGTCATGCCTCTTGCTAGCTGATAACCTGTTTCTTTTCACAGCACAGTGACTTCAATTATAGAGTGAGCTTAATGTTTATGCCAATTAACAATCTGTACTAGGAAATGTCTGTAATATTTGTTTTGCATCCTTCCTAAATTCAATGAGACTTAATATACCCTGATAGTGTAGAAAAGAAGACACTCTTCAAAAGCATCAAACAGGATTATGAGCCAAAGCTCAGATTTTCAAATATGACCTACTAATATCAGGAATAACCAAAGGTAAAAAGCAAGCATCATTGAGCGTAGGGTCCTGACAGTGAAAATGTGGTGGCAAGCAGGATTCTTTCACACTACTGTGAGAACAAATCTTCAAGAACAAATTGAAGATTCCTGTTATAAAGAAGAACATACAGAGAAAGTTGTGTTAGAGAGAAATTGAGGATATAGCCGTTCTGACCTGCTCTGCTGTCCTGCTAACATCAGAAGGTCCAAGGATACTTGAAATGATGGTGTATGCTATAAATACACTACCTGATTCGCTGCGTGTGCTTCTAAACCTATAGTTCCTGCCTTGGGCTGCTCATCTGCTAGTTGCTTCTGGAAATAGGAGGCAGTAGCAACCACCAGTCATTCACCAAACAAACATCTTGAATAGTGTAGGAACAACTTGTAAAAATTAGGACAAAAGCGGAACGTGCATTTTAACAAACATTGTCTCTGTTTTTTGTGCCTGTGACTGTGACACCTGATTTGCAGCTTGGGAATTTTGCTGTGATTAAAAAAAAAAAAAAAAAAAAAAAAAGTCTGCCAAAAAGGGGGAAGGGTTCAGGGGGGGGGTTTTTTTTTTGGGTTTTTTTTTTTTTTTTTTTTTTTTTTTTTTTTTTTGTGCTGAGAGAACTGGCAGCTGGCCACGCTGCTCCCTTACTGTAAAGAGCCAAGACAGAAAGCTGAAATTGTGCCAGTTCCTGTTTTTCTTTTGTGTTTTTCCTTTCTCTGCAAGTGCTGTGCTAAGCTTATTTTAAGCTATCTTTTGTACTGTATTAAAAATATGCTAGAGTTATGGAGATTATCCTGAACACCTGCTTCTGAACACAAGCTTTCAGCATAGTCATGTTTATGCAAAAGGATCCAAAGCATTTCACAAGCTGGGAACCTTGCCCTAAACCCTCAATCACATGAGCACTCGATATGGAGCTTGTCTTCTCCATTCCCTGAGACTTGCACTGTGTTGCAGGCCTGCTAGGGCAAGTCCGCCTGGAAAGGAATCACTTCACACAAGCCTAACAAAAACTACCTACAGTGCAGAGAAAAGCCAGGCTGCACTGCAGGCTAGCTCATGGGACTGTAAATCAGAGGAAATAGGTGGGCTGCAGTTTCTGTTTGTGTTCAATGAGAACAAACATATGTTCATGTAGGATGCACTTGTACCCTATGAGGAAGAGAAAAAAAGTATTTGAAATGTACCATCTTTATGTTCCTTGGCTTGCTTAAAATGAGGCTTTCAACTAGGGGGTGATTCAGTAACTTCCTATTATTGTGGGCCAAGTAGAAAACTGTGTTTCAGAGGGTTTGCCCCTGCCTTATTTATGGTCCCTCTATGAAAATAATACTAGTCTGTTTTCAAACAGCTGCACATGCAGACACTAGTTCACATTTGAGGTTAGTATTGCAGTACTGTAGATGTAAATACAGTTTGTATAAATAAGTTATATATTGACCCTTTAAGGAAGTTGCGGCAGGGTAGACAGAGACTTAATATTTTGGTGATTGAACTGCAGGAAAAGTTTTACAGAGCTTTATTGGCGATTGCTTCTCCAGCCATTATGGCCTTAAGATTTTTTTTAGAAATGTTCATACTTGTGATGTAGTACTCCATCAACAGACTGCGGAAGGTATGAAATAGGGATTTCAGTTAGTTCCTTCGAATCTAGATATTGCAGAGGCTACAATGCCTATAACCCGTCTGCAGTGCACTGGCATGACTGCGAGATTTGATAGAGTGGTGTCAGGGGAGGATTGTTTAAAGAAGACTAAATAACAACTGGAGCTGCAGATGGATCCAGGCATGGTGATACTCAGAGTTTTCAGATACTCAGAAATTCCTAGTTATTTAGCTCCACAAACAAAAATGCTGGCGTTCTGTTTCAGGTACTGGGAGAGCTGTGCCTCACAGAAGATAGAATGGTGAGAGGGAGATATCTTAGCTATACATCAGGCAATGATGTTGAATCCTGCCTGTCACTAGGATTTAGTGTCAAGTTTTTCTGTGTCCACCAATGGTTTCACAGACCTTCCCCACTCAAAAAGTAAGAGAGCTGATCATAATACAATAGGCAGTAGGCAGATAAGAATTAGAGGAAAAATTAAGATGGAAGGAGCCTCAGCAGGTCTTCTAGTCCAACACAACATTTCTGGACAACCTCATCCATATCCTTGACTGCCCTCATGGTGGAAAATTTTGTTTTCTTATGTCTAGTCTGAGATTCATTTTAGCTTCTGCCCGTTGCTTCTTGTCTTCCCACTGTGCACTGCTGCGAAAAGCCTCCATTCTCTCAATAAGCTCCTTGTAGGTGTGGAGCAGCTGCTCTGAAGTTCCCCAAAGCCCTCTTTTCTTCAGGCTGGCTAAGTCCAGTTCCCTCAGCCTCTGCTCACTGGAGGAAGTGCTTCAGCTCTCTCTCCCAGTTTGAATGTCTTTCCTGTACTGTGTACCTTCAGCCTGGATACATTGTTCTAGAAGTGTTCTGATGAGTGGTGAGTAGGGGGGAATATCAGCTCCTTCAATCTGCTGGCTTTGGTCCTGGCACTGCAGCCCAGGGTGCTGCCAGCCTTCCTTGCTGCCTGGGCACACTGCTGGCCGCTGGTCAGCCTGCTGGCTGCAAAGAGCCCCGGGGCCTTTTGGGCACAGCTCCTCCACAGCCAATCAGTCCCCAGCCTGTATTGGAACATACAGGTTTTTTTTTTTTTTTTTTTTTTTTTGCTGCCTGATGCAGGACTTCACATTTTTGCTTATTTTACCAGTTTCCACATGCCCATTCCTTCCACCTGTCTAGGTCTGAATGATGCTGCTGCCCTTAAGCGTGTCAGCAGGTTTCCCCCATTTGGTGTAATCTCTAAACCTGAGGAGACCACACCTCACCACCTCTCCCCTGCCTTGATAAAGACCTTAAACAGGACAGGTCATGACACAGACCCCTAAGGAACTCCACTTGCAATGTGCCTCCAGGTACAGTATGACCTGGTAACCATGACCCTTTCAGCCTGGCCACACAAACAGTTTTTCATTCATCTGGTTGTCCAACCCTTATTGTCCCAGCTTGGATACAAAAATGTTGTGGGTGACAGTGTTGAAAGCCTTGCTAAAGTCAGAGTAAATGACAGCTACTGCTATTCTCTTGTCCACTGAACACATTATTCAAGTAAACAAGCTTCTAAGGATTTTACAGAATTGCAGCTTTGCTGTTTATAATTACAAAGATTTTAATGAAGCTCTGACAGCTCCTAACAGGCAGCTTTGGGCTATGCTTGCCAGTGGGCACTGACCGAGGAAAGGAAGAGAACAGTCAAAAAAGCCCAAACAAACAGAGGCAGTCATTTCATGGATGATCAGTTCATGCGTTATGAACTGTAGCATGAGTAATACTGGCACAAAGCTCACACTTAGTTTGAGGTAGCCTAAGAGGCAGGAAGGTCCTGACCTGTGCATGCCTCCTGTGCTAGAGGCTGTTTTGAGACAAACGTTTGCCCTATCATCTGTTCATGGAAATGCCACTCTTGCTAAAGGAATTCAGTTTCAATGTGCTGGAGAAGAGTACAATATTGTGCAACTCAGTGTTGTAGGGATCATGCCAGTAAGTTGGTCCCTGCTTCAAGGGCTGATTAAAGAGCTGTTGAGTATGATGGGATGCTCATTTTTTGTTGGCTGTGCGACAGGTGTTCGAGTCGTACAGTGCTGCCATATTGGGCTATCTCTGGGTGAGCAGTGGAGGCAGAACTTCAGCTGATGGGATGGTGTTACTGTCCAAAAGCAAAAGAAAGTTGCCTGGGTGAGACAAAGTATGAGGACCATATTCCTGGAATTACACATCTAAGTTGTGCCTAAGCTCTTGAAACTGTCATCCCCTTGGACATTTCCCAGAAATGGGAACAGGTGGAACCTTGACATGAAATTATGGTGGGGAACCTGGATCTGGGTATTGCTTTGTGGACTCCACAGGAAGTTAATCCATGTAAAGAGACTATAGGGAGAAACTCGGTTGTCTGATATTCTGACTCAGCACGGAAAAGAAAGGACAGCAGGGTGGAAATGAAAGACCAAGGACCTTCCCTAACACATGTGCTGGATTTCCACATGGCTGTCAGAATGCTGACCTTAAGCACGCCTCTGTGCATTGCTAGCTATTTTCTTTTTCCTCACTGAGTTTTGATGGCATAGCAGCTCTGCTTGCAATGTCCACCAAAACACATGACAAACCAAAAGCATGCTACCTTGTCACGTGGCATTGTGGTTACTTCTTAATTGTTGATTCTAGTCAGTGGATTTCCATTCCTTCCTAGTGGTAATACGTTCTCCACCCAGATGTGTAAAGCCCTCTGCCTGTCCTTTTCTCTGGTAGCTGTTCCACAGTCCTTAAATGAGTAGCTATGGAACAGAGAACACAGGTAAACTCCTGTCAGCAGTTTGTCAGTTCATCCACAACAACAAGCCTTGGTAATTCCATAGCAAAATACCTCCAAAACCTTGATGTCAAGAGTACAGGAGCCAGCTTGTGTTCAGGATGTATTCAGGATGTATAAGCATAAATTCACTTGGTATCAGTGATTGTATAGGAAGTGGAGGATATCTTAACTATTTAAAATTCAGGATGTTATCAACCAGAGGAAATGGAAAGTTCCTCCTCTCTTTGGATTTTTTATTTTCTAAGGTGAGAGGCCACAGTGTAAAATACAGGTTTAATTTACACATTTCTACTCAAGTATTTTAAGTTAAACTGAGTTGCATTTAATACCTTCAGGTATATACAGGACTTTAAAATTTAAATGGAAATTAATTTAACAGGCTTTTTCTGCCTAAGGCCATAGAAAGTGCAAAGGTTAATGGTATGAGAAACAAAGGTCTCCACATCCTGATTAAACCTAATCCTCTCGCAGCCTGTTTCCTGTTCTCCATGGGGCATCACCGCTTGTACTGTGATGTGCCAAGGCTGCGTACTTTGTTCCTTATTGTGCCTTGGGATAAAAATATTAATTTACTCTTGTATAGGCAAAGATTCTGACAAATGCTTTGTGATTGTTTGGTGCACAAGGAGTGGAGATTTCAGGTTTCAGTCCTTGAAATCTCAGACACCTTTGTAGCATTTTTACCAAAGGACATTGCTTAGTGTGTTACTATTAACTCTGCGAGGGATAGCGCATGCTATTGTCATAATCCATTACAAAAATCTTTAGACATAGACTCATTTTGCTAACAAAAATCTAAAAATATGAAGAATTTGTGTGCCTTTCCTTATTCCGGTTAGTGGGAAGATATTTTTTTTTTTGCTCTGTGTGCAGCTTCCTGACGACCTGTAACCAGTGCATAAACATGGCAGTTCCTAGACCTCTCCTCCCCCCTGCACAACTTGAAAAGAATTGATAATATTATCTACTTGCACATCTTCCACTATTGCTTACGTTCAAGTCGCAATAAATGCAGAAATCTGAAGGCATCTCGTTTGTAGTTTAGGAATGAGTATTTACCAAATGCAGTTCAGAAAGTGGTGGAAACTTTCTGGGTGGGGTACTTTTATGAAGTAAAAGTGATAACTAGCATTTGTAGTGCACTTTCCATCAAAGAATTTACAGTTTCCCAGGAGGAACTGAGTCAGAATTCTCATTGTTAAATGAGAAATTGAAAGCATCCATTAGCACGTAATAGGTAAGAGTACCACTAAAGACGATTAGTAATACATTGACAAGTGGTTAAAATGATTGTTTAACTATTACTCTTGACTATTCAAGCATATTTTATTAATCCTTTATAAACCAGGTATGAAATGCATCTTCTTTATTATTTCTTCAAGGTTTCCTAGTTCCTTAAAGTCTCTCTGGATTGCTGAAGTGCCTGTCACTGTTATTGGTAATTCTTTTACCTGAATGCTGGATGCTGATGAGAGCTCATGTGCTGGAGAGACACATGTACTGGGAGGTGGCTCGGAGTAAAGGGCTGTCTGTCGGTCCTTTCAAAAGCCTCCCTAAATTAGTTTCTGATGCAGTGATGAATGAACTGAGGGCTCTTCTACATAGAAAATCTGTTGTCAGTTTTTCATGATTTTATGTGTGAAGTGTAGCGACAGGTACAAAACACAGCATATTAAGTCTTTCCGCAAGACAACAGTGAGACAAAGAGAAAGGGAAGTAGTTTTCCTACTGGATCAAAGCATCCTCAGTGTCGGCAGCTACTTGACCCAAAAGAAAGAATTTGACAATGCTTTCCTACCCCTTCAAGTTTTGTGTCTCCATTTGACTGTGCTTTTTGGGTGTTGCAGTAATGTGGTCTGCCAGATTCCCTTCTAGAAGGCATCACTCTCTCTCTTGTTTTACTTTAGCTTACTGTCGTTCCCCATGACAGAAAGCCTTCTTTTGGTACTGTTTGTACAGCATGATGCACGATGGTATCTGGTCTGTGAGCAGGATTCCTAGGCACATGGCAATACGAGTAAGGAGAATTGAAGACCGCAGCCACTGCCCAGCTGCCATATCCTTCATATCTCTTCACCATATCCTCTAGCAGCTTTATCTGCATTTCTTGGGAGAGGCGTGTGCTTAGAGAAACTGGTGCTTTATGCAAGCTCACCTGCTAAATTCCTGGCCAAGGTGAAGAGAAGAAAAGTGAGATGATGTTAAAAATCAGAATAGGAGACTTTAATCGTAAATGGTTTGTAAGATGGTACGATCCATGGATTCACACTAGAGACTCCAACACAACATGCTCACATGCTTTGTATGCACTCTAATGTCCAACATGGAGTTCTCAAGTAAATAAGTATCTTTCACTATGAGAAGGTAGATAAATGTTCATTGTGTAATTAAATATCCACAATTTTAACTGGAGCAGAGGGACAGTATTTGTTCATAAATATACTCTAGTTACAGCCATGTGCAAGATCCTGCTTCAACACACAGTGTAAATTAAAGCAGAATCTTTTTTTTGACCTGAATACCATGGCATTCTTTGGGAATGCCCCCAGTCCCTCGCACAATTCACCATGAGAAACAATAAAAGTTTCAATTGCATCCTACTGTGAAAAAGGGAAAGGTTTAGGATAGGAGAAGGGTAGTGGATTTGGATCCTGGACAGGGGGAACATGTGTCAACAGCTGTATGGAATTCAGATAGCAATCACCTAAGTAAAAACGAAGGGACCTTTGGGGAAAGGGGAGGCCCATGATCAGTGAGGAGGGCAGCACGTACTACTGTAAAGCTGTGTCAATATCTACACCAGCCATGGATCTGGTATGTTTTCAGAATTTGTGATCGTGTCCTTGTGTAATTGCTCTTCCTATGCAGAGCTCCCCAGAGACAGCTGTCCAGGAACATCGTTCTGGTGTACCAGGGAGCATGACGTCTGACATCATTGCAGCCACGGGGACATCACGAAGGCTTGGCCCTACCAGATGGTCTCTATTTAGCTGTAACTTCCACATTTCCAAGTGCCCCACTCCAGAGGGGAATTAACAATTTCATTCATTTACTCATCATTCAGGAAGCTGAGGAGACTTGAAACCAGGCGCCCTGAGTTTCAGAACATCCTTCCTCTCCAGATAATGTAGTTCAAGTGTGGTGTCAAAGACAGGGAAGAAAGCAAAATTCCACCTTCTCTGAAAAAACAGGAAGAGTAGGCTTCCCTGTGTCATACTTCAGACTCTGTGTTCCTTGTCTTACTGGAGGATGAACTGGCTTTTCTGTGTTGGTTTTGTTTCACCTCTTCATATGCAGCTGGAAATCCTGGAAAGGCTGACCTAAACATATAGAGAAAGAAAGATAAACAGTTGGCTTTACTTTTAACGGATACGAGTAGTTTCACTGTTTCATGGGATACAGATAGCCTATCAGTGGAAAATGTATGCTTTGGCAGTCTGGATCTGATTTATCTTCATATGGAGCCAGGCTTGAATTTCCAAAACACTTTTAGTCTCTGACAGCACCTTTTTTTTTTTTTTTTTTTTTTTTTTACTTCCTTCCATTGTTTTATAGAAAAGCTCACCTGATGTGTGGTGACAAAAGACG
>VXAV01011352.1:62857-79100 GCA_013399715.1 Alectura lathami | reverse complement strand
CTGTTTGACACAGCCAAATATTTATATCCATCAGTTGAGTCGCAGTGCATCCACATAGTTCACTTCCAGGTATCCACATAGTTCACGTCAGCAGTGAGGTGTGCATTTGTTAGGGGTGCTTGGGAACCTAAAATCACCAAGGGTTCTTTCAGTTCCTTGCTTTGACAACTGAAGAGTTTGAAACAAAAGAATAATAAAAGGTGAAGAATCAACTAAATAATGCAGTTTTAATTAATTCAGAGAACCCTACTATATACATATTAAAAAAAAAAAAAAAAAACATGCAACAAAGCAAATATCTGAATTCTCAGCATTGTAGTTGCCATAGGGATGTTTATGATGACACAGAGGCTTTAAACTCCAGAGGGTGGAGCAGTAGCATACTCTTAAGAAATACTTACCATTTGCTATGTTGTTTCAGAAGTGCAGAGAAAAATCTTCAGAAACCAACAAAAAGTATTAATTAATATGTATAAACAGTGAAAAAAAATATGTAGTGCCTCATACTGAGTTGTTGGGTGTAAAGTAAAACTTCCCACATTTGCAGCACTCAAAACTCTTTTATTTATCTCACGTTGTTTCAGCCAAGCATGAAATCTGAGATGGCATAAGAAAATAGAGTGTGTGAGCACCCTGGAGGCCAGGAATTCCCTAAGCTAACAGTCTGGACATTTTGACTGAAACGCACTGCAGGTATCAGTACATGTCACTATCTTAGATGATAAAGTTGGTTTTGGCAGCAGCCCTTTAACCACGTGGAGACTGATGACGATATTCTCCTTAACAGGAAAAACATACAAAATTAGTAGGTCAAATTGCCATATTTCTGTTAAAATGAAGGTTATAGGAATATCCCTGTTACAGCATTTCCACTGGACACATTTATAATTAGGAAAAGAAAAAAGCCAACTTTACAGTTAATAGATAAAATTGCTCAGAAAACAACGGCAGCTCTAACATCTGACTGTGATAAACTACAAGAAAGGTGAAGTCCAGTCAGTGAGTCAAATCCATTTTGAATCCATGGGCATCGGTGTTTGGTAGTAACGGATAATTGCAGTGCCAGGTTTAATAGCACTTGTTATATTATCTACTGCATTAAATCCGTGACAAACATTTAATGGGTTTAAATCTATCTTCTTCTCTAGATTCATACAGCACTATAAGGGCATAAACTTCATTAAAGCTCTATGTAATAGATATTTGAATCTTGATTAAAGAAAAAATCATTTTACCACACCACATCAGTTTTCCATTTCCTATCTTTTTTCCTATTTCATCATCTCTTGATGAAGTATGATCCCATAATTTTAATATTTTTACTCCGTTCCTTTAGCCTCAGCAGCTCCTGAGATACTCCTTCCAACAACTCCCCCTCCAATCACATTATTTACACAGGTTTTTAGAAATACCATTCCACGTATAGCAAGGAGCTGTGCATCCTCACTAACTGGACATGTTCCATGCAGAAGGGGATTCTATTTCTTAGAGTCTTATATTCATATCCACAGTCTTCTATCTGTGAATGGGCTTACTTATGGCAAAGCATACACACAGATTTTCCTGTAGAAATCAAAACTAGGAGGGAAAACAAATCTGCACCCATTTTCTGCTTTAGTCAGCAAAACACACTATTCGTTTTTGATTAAACAGAGGTTTTCCTTCTCTTTATTTTGTTCTACAAGAGCAGAGGACAGCCGTTACATGCATTTACAGTGATTCTTGTCTAATCGCAGCCAGACAAGGAATCTTCTCTCCCTTAGGCCACTGGGTAACTGGATGTACTTTGCAGGATACAGTATGACTGCACGGCCTGTTGCAAACTGATGCTAACCTCTCTGCCCATGCTTCAAGGCAAGAATAAACAAATCAGCTCAGATTCAGAAGCTGGATGTAAGTATTCCATAGATGTTCTAGAATTTGGGGCCCAAATTCACGGTTGTGCACTATCTGAGCAAACATGCATGGTAAAATCAACGTATAATTAATTGATTTTCTAACCAAAACCCTAAGTGCTGACCTGGGTAGGCCACAGTTCTGCAATTTTTTGCTACCAGCTGTGGCAGTAAATGGCATCAGCTTGCCTATAATAATACACGTTAAGTATAATCAGGCCAGATGCTGCATTGTGCACTCATCTTCTGAGAACCACCAAGAAACTTTGACTGACTTTTACTTCTGTAATAAAAGAGAGGGTACACTTCTTTCTTTGCCACGGCCCTCTCTCAACTCCTTCTAAGTACCTTATTGTCATACATACCCTTAGATGAATTCCTGCTGCTGCTTTTTTAGGGGATGGAACATTTGTCTCCCCTGTAGACAGTATAAGCATAATGGACACTTCTATGGTTGCAATGAAACACTGATACGTATATGAAGCTACTATACAACGGCTGTACAATTGCTCTAACTTACCTACCAACAAATGAACATGACATCTTTCTCCCTGTTTCACAGCATCTTTTTTTTTTTTTTTTTTTTTTTTTTNTTTTTTTAAATTTAAATGCAAACCATAAGCTTCAAACACAGTAGGCTTCTACATCAGCTGCGGAACTTTGTGCTGTACAAGTTTGTCATCTGTACAGTAAATAGAGGTTTGCATTGATGAATGAACTGGTGTGCATTTAGTTTAAATAGATGATCAGATTTCTTTGAAAAATAATTCCTTTGTAGGAAATTTCCATTATGTTAAAGTATATTTTAAAAAGCATATGATATGAGTAATGTTAGTATGTATCAACTCACAACATTAGCATTTCCTGTCACAATAGAGCCCTTGAAAAAAAAATCAATTGAAAAAACATACTTTGTTTAAGAATTTCTGCTTTATGAGATTCTAAAAAGGCTGTTTAGGTGGAAATATTTTCACCTTACATATGAAACTGCACAATGTAACTTGTACTTTTGCTATGATTGCTTATGCCAGTGATGAGATAGATCCAATTATTCATATATGCAAGATTTAATGAATTTCAGACTCTTGCATTTGTCCCTACTAATACACAAAAAGAGTACATATTCCTCACCTTAAGATATTTGCTGCTTGCAGCCGGTGGAGGGATTGTTCTGCAGAAAGTCAAAATTTCATGCTTTTGAAAAGGCGCTCATATATAACATAAAGGTAAGAATTAAGAGCCAAATGAACATACAATTGCAAATGCTATGGACATAGCAGCTCATCCATATGGCACATACTGAGGGTGGAGGGTGGGTTAGGTCAGCTTTTAAAGTATTTAAGCAGAACTGAGAAATTATACATTGGCCCAAAAGCTGAAAGGCACTTTATTAAGGCAGCTGCTGCTTACAGCGCAGCAATTGCAGCCTGAAATGAAAAGACTGAAGACAAATCATTTTAATACTGATAGAAGTGTACACATCTTGAAGGAACTACGGAGTGACAGAATCACTGACCCTTTGGGGCTCAACAGCTCCAGGGTCTGAAGTTACCAGATCACAACGTCCTATTAAAAACAAGCTCCGTTTCATTACAGCAAACACCAGTGTTTTCTGTGAGAGTTTCAACATATTAAGATACTGAAGATTAACAAAGGCAGCAGAAGGGAAAGTAACATGGATCCTTAGACTCTAATCAGTCCTAAATGTGCTCAGGATTGCCTAAACAGATGTGGTTGTTAAGCGCTCTGTACCAACAGTTCCGCTCAGCAGTTAAAATACTCCCAGGGAACTACTTCAGAATTAATTGTGTGCTGTCCCTCCTAATAGTAGGCAAGAGCTGGAAAACAATAGCAGTTGTGAGTCTTTATTCAAGTGCTGGAAGGAGACTCTCAGTTCCCTGCTTTCAGTGTCAGGAATGGGTTTAGGCTGCCCATGTCCCAGTGCCACCTTTGCTAAAGTTCTAACCTGAGGCTCTCAGCATGCTCACCAAGAACTTTTCCTTGTGCTTCAGTAGTTACTGGTAAAGAGACACAGGGGCAAGGGTTTGTCTCTAAGAAGCCCCAGAGCGCAGTGTATAGGCACAAGAATCCCACTCGTGTGCTCGTGTCTGAATGGAGCAGCCAGGGAACTCCTTCCAGACAGACGCGTTTGCATCTCAGTGGTCTGCTGGGATGTCACATCTGAAGCTCTTTATTCTTCCCTGTGGAAGATTCAAGTTCTGCAGAAAACCTCAAGGCACTATGTTGAAATTTCCTTGTGTTGTCCCAGGAACTGTATTTTATTCCTTTTTGCGGTGTAGAGATTCAACCCCCTGCTGCTCTCTATCCCTCAATATTATTGCTCATGTTTATTGTTTGTAGGCGTTCTCATTAGCACAGTGCAAATACTGTATTTCCTGTTTGTACTGCAGCTTTTTGACTTTCTTGGCTCAAATAGTTACAGAATCAGTGCAACATTGCAAATGAACTATTGCTTTACCTCATTACCACTAAACTGGGAAAGCAATACATTGGAGAAAGGGAGAGCTACACAGATGAATTTTTCCCTCCAGTCTTTTTTTTTTCCCCCCCTCCCATCTCTTACCTTATTTTTCATTTAATTTTTGATTTTACATCTGGGTTCATTTTGTTAAGTATTTTGCTAAATGGCGCTAACTGTAGTTTTATTTTATTAGTATCCTGTTCGGAAAACATGTTTGTTACTTGACTGCCAGGGAGACGTTTTGCAGCTATGCAATTAGGAGCTGTCTGTCAGCTTCCTGTTTCATGACATTGTTTTCCTCTGACAGCACAACCAACTTGTCTAGTCTGACCCATACCATAGAAATAGACTTCAAGGAGAGTCTTTGTGGATGTTTCCTCATCCTACCAACATAATTAGTGTGACAGAGCTTTTCCACCTTTTTAATGCTTCCCTTTCAAATCCTTGTCACTTCTTTCTTTCATTCAGTGGCTGAGCAGAAAAGGCTCCATGTGCCACCAGTGGCTCCTGATCACAGTTTCAGAACCATGGTGACACACAGCCGATTTTCACCACGCTCAAATCTGCTTCCATGCCATTCTCCTCAGCCTCCACAGCACCATGTGTGACTACACACAGTGAAGTTACGTGGCTACAGGAATGGCAGCATTAGGATTCGAGTTGTTGGAGCTGTAGCCAGGCACTAGGACTGTTAAAGCACTGTAGGTGCAGCAGTTGGGGGGTGATGGATTACAGCTCTACCTGCCACCCCTCCCCACCCTCCCTGACTGAGACTGTATTTTCTGCAAGTACATGGTGGCCTCTGAGTGATGGCTTGCCAGCCTACAGCCCTCCAATGGTTTGCCCCGATGGGACTGTGTCAGTGGCACCAAGGGACAGTGCTGGGCTGCTGGATGTTTTCTGCACGGGGCGTTGTCCAGGACCCTCCTCAAACCGTGCTCTGCTACATGGTTGACTCATGGCCTTTTTGCTTGGCAGTACCTGTTGACACTGATGTGTACGAATGATTCAACTAAATGTGTTCTCCTCCCTCTCATTTACCAGTGCGTTCAAATTGGACATTCTGCATATGAAAATTACAGGTTTCTGTGAGCTGCATTTAAAAGGGTGATTCACAGAAGAGTATAACAGGCAATTGTTGCTGGCATCTACTGATGACTTCATCCCCTGCTGTTGTTTCAGCAACAGAAAGAAGCTTTATCCAGGATGGGTTTATGACCCTTCTCAGAGACTTTTTATCCTGTACTTTATACTTGTCCATGAGAAATCCTCTTCTGATTGTTTTGAGTCCTTAAAAGTATGAGAGTAAGAAATAGTTTTGTACCCTACTTTTGCACTGAATGCTGGAGGTCACTTCTGGTACTCTCTTTGATGTCCTTTGGGCCACAGAGCAGGGTACTGAGCCACTTCTGCAGACACCTTTGTACCTCTTTGTGTAAAGTCAGGAGGTAATGTCCCCTAGGAACGAGGACAGCCACACGGCTGAACAGAAGTGTTCACAAGGGCATATTGTCCTAAGTAGTCAGCAACCAGAGAAGCAAACGGCACCGGCAAATCTTACAGCTGAGGGATGATGCTCTACTGCAGCACAACAGCAGAGAAAGTTGTGCTTGTTTCCTCAGCACTAGGAACACAGGTGCTTTAAGAGGAGCAACCACTTGGCTTTCGCCCATATCAACGCAAAGACTGAAATGCTTCCAGCTGGAATGGGACTTTTTCAGTTTGGAGTCAGATTCACTTGCTGGTGGGGGATAAACTAGTGACCTGAAGTTAGACACTTTGCAGGGATTATCCATACGGGTGTTCATGGATCAGCTGAGGTTTTCACTGGCATTCAGGCAGCATCTTATGAGAACTGCAACCGAACACCAACACTGATTCTTAGTCAGCAACTCTGCTTCAAGAACTGATGTCTAGAGGCAAGGATAGAAAGCAAATCCACCTTATTATTCAGTTGTGTCTTCTCAGAAGGATTTTGTAACAGATGCAATGCTGCCACACAGCATATGTCTTCTCAGGACTGAACATTTCCTTGTACAGTGAGAAGAGAACATGGAGCTTGTGTTTAAGATCCATATGGATGGTACTGGCCAAAATATACATCACTGTAGAGAACTACATTTTGAGATACACATACAGTTTTGACAGGACAAAATACCCCAAGAAAACTTTCCCATAAAAAGAACTCCCTAAACTTACCTTGAGAGGATGAATCTCAAATAGTTTTCCCAAAGGATTTTCAGCTTTTCAGAAGTGTCACAGTAATGATAGTTCAAGCATGAAGTCTATTAGGGACCTGTCTGCCAAAGCAAAAGGTTTAGGGGGAATGGAATAAATCATGTATTCCAAAATAGACCACATCCAGAGGTGCAAATTTCTTTGCAATGTAGAACTATTTTCCCTGTAGTGGAGAAAAGATATTTCTCCCCAGAATAAGGTATTGAGAGTACCTCAGTGAAAATTCCCAAATGGGGGCAGCTAATAGCACAGCTACAGGACAGGAAGTGAAGCAAGTTTCTTTCTTCCCACCCCCACNCCTCTTTTTTTTTTTTTTTTTTGAGGTGAAATTGCGAATTATTAGGGTCTAGTATCTGTACAAAGATGACTTTTATCTTGCTATGGCAATCTACCATGCATCGTTAGATTTCAACTCCAGATTGTTCTGTCTGTGGGAATTTTTAAAACCTAGACTGAAGCATAACCGTGTTCTGTAAGGCAGGCTCAGGAGCATGCATCTCCTAATGCAATTCACATACTCAAACCATGTCACATTCTGCTGTAAGTTTACCCCTTAATAATTCCATAACACGTTTTGTGCAGGTTTAATTTAGTTCTGCCACCAGATGGCACTTGTAGTGGGTTTATGTTGGGAAAATAAGTGCATTACCTACAGCATTCTAAGGCAAAGCATTAAAATCAATTTAAAGGCAGAACACTGTTTACAAATAAGGGTTTTGCATAACAAGGGGCTGGGTTCTTTGTCCGTTGGATTTTGCAAGAGCTGATAGGCAGTGTTTCATCCAGCAGCATATTTACTTCCTTCTTTTTAGGGGGAATGTTTGTCCGAACCTTGTTAAGGATTCTTTACAATTTTGCAACAAATCAGTGCAAGACAAAAAGCAGAGTGTCTGAATCGTAGTTTTGCTGACCTTGAGTTCCCAATGTGATGCTGTAAATGCTCTGAAGTGGAATCTGGCTGAAAAACAATGTCATCAGCATCCTTCTGAGGAAAAAAAAAAAAAAAGAGAGAGAAGGAAAAAAAAAAGGAGGGGAAAGAAGGCAAAAGTGGGGGAAAAAAGGAAAAAAGGAAGAAAAAAATGAAAAAAGGAAGAAAATGGAAAAAAAAAGGAAGAAAAAATCTCTTGTTAAATTACAACTGTGGTTGCAGCAAGCAGAAGAGAAGCTTTGCCTGTCTACTGCAGTTTTTGAGGTTGAATATTACAGAGATAAATCCCTTTTTGTCAGGCATTCTCTGAAATAGTAACAAATAACAAAGCAAAGGCCTGCATGATCTCACAAGCTGTGCTTTTACTCTGGGGGGGACCTAGCTCCAAGGAGAATGTTTACATTAGGTAAATGCTCCATGCTTGCCCTTCTAGCATGTATGGCAGAAGTAGTGGCAGAATTTCTGGGAGCTGAAGGAAAAAAAAGGCAATAACAGCAACGTTCTGTTACAGGGCTACTGCTGCAAAACTAGCGGCAGTACCAACACTGCCTTACGTGGCATTCAGCTCTAAAGAAATCCTATTCTCATTTTTTATTGTTTAAGAACAAAGACCATATTTGTTTCTATTAATATAAATGTAAAAATTTTCTGGGAAATAGAGTATTAAATACAAAGCCTTGCAAGAGAAAAGATAGCAAGGAGATGCAAAAAATTAAAAATAAAAAGGCATAGGGCCAACACAGCCTTACAGGAACATCCATTGCGCTTAGATTTAACATGGGATAAAGACGATGACTTTGGAATTCTGTNAAAAAAAAAAAAAAAAAAAAAAAAAAAAAAAAAAAAAAAAAAAAAAAAAAAAAAAAAAGAAGTGGAGGCAAAATAACTCTGAGAAGCTAAAGGAGTGCTCTCCATTGTGTCTACACTGTTGCAACAGTATTAGAATTAGTCCAAGATCCAGAAGACAGTTCTTGGTTAGGTGGGGCTGTGAAGTACAATGCTCAGTACATTCAAAAGCTTTACATGGAGATGTCTGCTTTTCCACGTGGGAAATGGACCAAATTTATAACATAGCTCAGACTGTACCTTCTCTACCAAAAAGCTAGCAGCATTTCCAAAGGTAGGATTCACTTATCTGTCAGTGCAGAGAAAATAAATTCTCTCAAACATTGAATACCAAAACACTGGAAGAAAATTGAATTCATTCCCATACCCACTCCAGAAGAGTCAGGGAGATGTTTAAAAACACACTTCTCCAGTCCAAGTTCTTCCTTTGTGACTGAAACCCTAGGTGTGCACAAACACCAAGGCCCCTGAAGATGAAGGGAAGGATCTACCATGTCAGATCCTACAGATTTTGCTGGGGTTTGGATCTGGCTCTACACACAGATAAGAAACCGCTTTCTTCCTCACTGATATTTTGGTCTTTATGAGCCTTTGCAACCACATTAGCTGGTTTAGATTTTATAAATAAACATTTCCATTCTTTCATAGCTTTTGCCTGGTTTGAAAGAGGACAATTTCAAAGTGACTCACTAGCACCAGGGACTGCATTTCTGGCCATTCTGGTCGTGTGTGGCATATCAGTAAATCCCTGCAAGGCTGCTGGTGGCTGAGAAGCCTGAGCACAGCAATTTGTCTTTGGGTGGCTGCTATTCTGTAGGAAACAGCAAGTTACTTCAGAGGGTGTCTGAGTTCAGAGCAGCCCAAAGGAGTTCGTCACAAACTCCCAAGTACTCCATTCCATATTTTGAAGTTTAAGATCTCAATCCTTGTTGAGGGACTGGGAATAAACCAGATTTGTCATTTGTACTATTAACCTCTTTTTACATGGTGCTCCTCCTTGGAACCCTCTGAACCTCTGATTAACACTTTGCTGGAGATCTCAGAGGTGATTCTTACCATTATTCTCCTCTTGATAAATTACCCAGTATAATTTTGACAAAGTAACACGCCAAAAGCAGACTTACCAAGAAAATTAGCTAGTTGTCATATGTTGTATTTCCAGAATTTACATCTCCATCGTGAATTCTTTGTAGAAACAGCACATTCGTCTTCATACTTTGCCTTTTGAGTAAAATTCCAATTTATCTTCAGAGTGAAGCAAGTTACTTTTGCCTTCAGATTGTCATTGTCAGGGTCAGTTCAGGAGGTTCCTTTGCCTTAGAAAAACTGTTCTCTCTGCCAGTCTGTAATCCCCCACATAAGTGCTCACTGAACATTTTGCTGCCACAATATTTTGTCATTCCAAATGACAGATTTTCAGTCTGTGGTAGAGCCTCCTCTTAAGAGATGGTGCAGATATGAAAAAACTTCCTTTCCAAAAGAAAGTACATCTCTCTCTCTCTCTCTCTTTTTAAAGTTTAAACTGGAAAGAATCTCACTGGAAAAGCTTCCAGAAATTACTGCATTTTTCCTGGATCTCTCAAAAGAGAGCAGGATCACTGCTTTTCAGGTGTACTGATCCCAGTGAAGCCCTTACTCTGACAGTTCACACCCAGCAGCATATAAAGAGCCCTGCCTGTATGACCAGCTGAAAGGCTGGGGACGCACTGTGTTCATGCAAAGCATTTTAATTGTGTTATTAATAGTGACAGGAAACGTACACCCAAAGCCACATACTCTGTAAAGGACAAGATACCCTTGAGACTAGTGTCCCAAGGTTTGTACCTTGTTTGCTCATGCAAGACTATATTCCAATTCCAAGAGAAGAAAAGGGGAAACAATACAAAAAGCTGTTTTGCCGCTATTTGCCAACTATGAAACAGCAAATATTTTTCTTCATGTTAGCTTTGACAGAAATAATTCCCTTATCTTTACACCTCCATGGAGTTCAACAGAGCTTAACTACATTGCTCTAGGGCTTCTCAATGCAGTTGCAGTACAAATGCTCATAAAATGGAAAGAGGCCAACGAGTGACAAACACCAGTTTGAAGATCAGGTGATAAAATACTTTCCGAGGCTTCTAGGCTAAAATTGTAAATAACAGACTGTTACTAGCGATACAGTCCAGCATCAACACATTTCACCCCCACACCCCCACCTTTCTACTCCACAATAGTATTAAAGAGAAGGGATAAGAGAAGATTGATCCTGTTTGACCTTAGCTTTTTATTGTTCAACTTTTCATTTCCTGGTTCTGAATCTTTACCTAAGGCATCTTAAGGTTTAGCGCTGTGTATTTGGGTAAAAAGCAATTGAAACTGATTTGTCCATGTTATGATGCATTCTGTTTTTTGGAAAAGTTTCCAGTTTGAATTTGCAAATCTATTGTAACTATTGTCATGAATAAAATGATTTTAAATAGACCCTTTCACCTCCATTACCTACACATTTACTTTTTGTCATTGCAGCTCATGTTAAACCTCACTACACAGGACCACGCGGAGATCCGCGGGCTAGCTGGGGCTTAGGCTGACCCCGAGGTGCGAGTCGTCAGCGCAGTGCTGTACCTGCGCTAGTTAGTACAGCAGAGAGAGGCTGTACTAGGAGCAGGGCTCTCCCTTGAGCAGAAGATGCTGATATCTCACTTGTGGGATGGGAGCCAGCTCTTCACAGAGCATTTTGCTGTGTAAACACAAAGGCATTCTTTGGGATTTTTGCTTTGTGCTGCCCTGTGGAAAACCACCTGTAGCCTCAAGACACTCTTCAGAATATCTTGCACATACAACGCTTTACTGCATCCACTGTGCAGATGCTGCTTGTTATGACAGAATTTTGAGATAGACTTGAGAGTAGTGATCTGTGGCGATTTGCTAGTGACCTGCTTCAGTTAATGGCTGCCTGTGTTAACATTGCCCGCTTCCATCTGCTAACATACATTAACAGTCAAACAACAACATACATTTTTAGGTATGTTAATCCTGACAGCAAGTAGTGTAGCTACCCTTGGGATGCTATACAGCCCGAAAAAAGAGGTGAAGTGGTCCACAGCACTATTAAAACTGGTCAGAAGTACATAGGTGTATGCTCAGCTGAAGATGATCTGGACCATATTGAAAGGTCAAGGAATCTGGGCCTTCATGATCTATATGCTGTTGCAATTCATATGAAGTAAGTAGTTTGGCTTTTTTCCTCCAGGTCTCTGCCTTAACTTCCTTTTCAGTCACGTACATGCCTCCTGACTGATCTGAAGATCTTACTTTGAACAGTAGTTGTTTTAAACCACTTACAGTGAAACAAGATTTCAAATGAGTTTGAACATATGAAGGCCAGGAGGTATGAAGCTGTATACTACCTAAAAGAAGAGTCAAGGGTGAATTTTCTAGCATCTGGAATTTATTAAGTGCCAAAACCAGAATGATCTATTAGTTTTGATCATATATACATGATTATATACTCTACATGCAAATTACCTGCAATTTTATTCCCTGAATTCACAAAGAATGGAAAGAACACATACTAAACATACTATTTAATACTGATTTATCAGGACATTGCCCCATTTTTAATTAAGTCTGAGATACAGAGTAAGCAAAGAAAAAATTAATCCAAACAGTAAAAGTATAGAAAAAGTAAAGAAAGACATATTAATTTCCCAAGGAGTTTTAATAACAGGATTTTTTTTTTTCTTGCCTGATATTGCTTACCAAAACCAAAATATGTAGAAAGAATTCACTGAAACTTAAAGTACAAAGCAAAATGAAATACTTTCATGAAGTAAGAGTTAAACTCTTGGTTAAAGTCGGGTACTCAAACGCATTAACTCTGGACCAAACTCTGCAGGCAAGCTTCAAGATCAAGCTACATCACCCAGAAGAGCCAATTTAGCAGTTCTTTTACAAATAAATTAAAAAGCATTTCATGCAAACAGTAATGATCAGTACACTCAGAATTAGAACTCAAAGTTCAATTTTAACTTTCTACTGTCTTATGTATATGCCTTAAAATATGGTCCATAATTTTATCCTGCTTAGCTTGCCACATCAAATAGTTTATAAGCTCAGCAGGGCAGAAACAGAAAACTCCAGAACTGACCATCCTTTCTTTCTAGAAGAGGGGCTAAGTTGCATAAATGTGAGTCTCAATACATGCCATGTACCTAAGAAACAGGTGAAAGGCAGTATGATCAGATTTTACACGAGATTATTGCAAGAAAAATGTGTGATAGGAAAAGGCATAAGGGGTAAGTTCAGTGCTTGGAAGAAGTCAGATATACTGATAATAAATTGTCAGTTTTGCAAGTGGATTACATGTAACCAGGGGAGAGGAGAGAACAAGCCACAAACCCCAGCGTTTCCAAAAGACTTCAAGTCTTTAATGCTGCCTTTAATATAAAATAAAATAAACAATACCTTAGAGTCAGATACCAGTCCCACAGTCAGCATATGGCCTACTGGGACAACAGTCCGGGTCAGCAGTGTAATTTCTATTGCCTTCTTTCTCCAGGGAGCCTCAAAAGCGTGCAGCAAACAGGCTACAGAGATGTTGATTCTTCTCACATTACTCCACTGATTCCCCACTGTCAGAACACAGAGCATGAACAGGCACTTCTGGGAATATGGTGAGTATGCAGCTACGTGATAAGGAACACGTATGTCCTGTGTCATTAGGACACACAAAAGACGGTACGTTAGGCAGAGGAGGGAAAGAGGTCTGTGCCTACATAAACTCTGACAGCATTATCAACTCAGACACAGGTTTAAATCTCTACACACAATGCAGCAAAACTAGTGTGAGAGTGAGCGAAGTAAAGAGACAGTAACAGAAGTGAACAAGAAAGCAGCATTTTCCAATAGAATTTTTTAAGAGAGAGATCAAAGCCAGAGTTAAGATCGAGTGCAAATCACTGCATGACTTCTAGGTCCATGTCTTTTATATTACACTGGCCTAATTAATTTTACATGAAAAAAAAAAAAAACATATCTCAAATGCTTTTCCCTGGAAATATCTTACTTTGAAGAAACCAAGTTATCTGGTTTTGTGTTCACTGATCACATTATTGGCCACACCAAAACACTTTTGACATAGTAACAATACAACTTAGTTTTAATGCAGCACAGTAAACTTGAAACTGACAAAACAGCCAAGTCAGACATGCAGCGGGTACCAGTAAGAGCCAGGTTTTCAGAAATGGACAGGCAAACATTCCTGTTCTCTGTCGGACACCCAACAGCATACAGAGGACACAGGTACCTGTAAGTCCTGCAACCAGTGTGCTCTTTGAACCACGATCAGGCTTTGGACCAGCCACTGGAACTAATACCCCAGCATTCACAAATGGTACTCCACAGGGTGTCAGTTCACCAGAAAATAAGATCTGAACAATCTAAAGTTAAGGCCATCTTGAGGATTCTCTGAAGTGGGATGGGATATTTATTTATTGCTAGTAATAAATCAGTAAGTGGATTCCATTTACTGAATGAACAACATTTCCTTTCATATTTACATATTCCTTGGCACTTTCCCTGGCACGAATTAACCATGTACTGCTTACCTTATGAAAACTGACAGTCAAAGGTAGGATGCTAGCACGTAATAAGAATGCTATTTTGGTAATTTCCGTATTCAAAAGGGTTAGGCTTGATGTCACTTAATTTTCTAACTGAGCAAATCTGAACAAGCTAGATCTGCTTTTACAATCTGTCTCTCACACAGAGATGGAATATATTAGTGATTTCATTAATGCACTCATTTTCCAAGTTTACCTCTTCTTGCTAATTTATGGAGGGTGATGAAGCATCCATATGTTTTGAGGCTCACAGAAACAATCCCCTTGAACACAGAGTACTCCTTCCAGTTTCTCCAGCAACACACAAAACACACCAGTAACCTGATCCAGAAAAATCCAGGCACCAACCCAAAGACATCTCTGAGGGTTTACTGTATTTTTCAAGTCTAACCTACAGTTTCCTGGTAAGAGTATTTCCAGTAGATTTCATTTTTTCCATGGGAAAAAAAAAAGACATTAATTTGTTAACTTGGTTAATGAACTCCTGAGAAGGATACCTAATGGTATCCTCTCAAACGAACCCTCCAAAATCAACCAAAACACTCCCAAAGGAACCAGACAAAAAGACCCAAAAGGAGAAACTAGCCCCTTCACAAGCTATTATTGTTCAGTTAGCTTATCTAGCAAGACTGTAAGCCACTGAACAAGATAGAGCTGTGCCATTTGGGAACAGCAGCATTTGCTTTTAATCTGTAAAAGAAGGAAAGTAATCACTGCTAAAGAAGCATGAGCCATTTTAAGTGTTGCATGGTTCCCATGAACTCCGTCTTTCAAAATGATGCTAGTTGTGCTAACTGCTGCCCCACTTCAGCTGTCCTTTCTGTGAAATGCTTAATAAGCTTTTAGGGTGCATTACTGAGTTTTGAGTGTCTTACTCTGCATTTTATTTTGCATATAAGAAGCAAACAAGTTCACTTGCTCTACTTATTGATTTAACACCTGACAAGCATCCCGGTTTCCACAAATGATGCAGGTTGCCTCAGTGAGATATTGTGGTATCTATTTCCTTCCAAAAAGAGCAAACTTGTCTTCAGCAGTTACATTCTAAACAAATGGAGTTTATTACATATATATTTTTTCAACAATTCCAATTGAAAAATTCTGATCAGGTTGATGGAAAAGAAGCTTGGCCTCTTGAAAGAGCAGCTGAAGACTTCTGTGAATTCATGTTCCCCAGTAGGACTGTAATTACTCCTTCATGCTTCAGTCACTTGGACAGTGACCACAGCTCTTTGTTGCGAATACACCCAGAGCAGAAGCAACAGTTTTGAGGATAACTTATTTCTACCTTAAAATCTCCTCATCTCTAAGTTTATCCTCTCCTCACATCCTTTTTCTCTCTATTCTAAAGTAAGCTGTTGGGGTGGGGATTGTGACAAGTATCTTCTGTTTTGGAATTTCATTCCAAAAATTCAGCTCCTTGCTCCAAGGAGAGATGGGGAGAGCCCACTCTCCAGCCTCTCTAGTAGGGCTGCTGTAAGCCCCCACCTCCTTCAGTCTGCTGAATCAGCCATACTCCAAAAGCAACGCATCCTGGCAAATCCTGATAAGGGCTGACTCCACAAGAACGGGCTGGTGCATTTGTGACATCAGCAACAACTGCTGCAAGAAAATTTTACTAATTGAAAATTTGTGGAGGTTAAAGGTGGAGAAGAGAGAAAATGAGAAAAAAAAAATATTAAGGAGATAAGGAGAGGAAGGGAGGAGAAAAACTTTTTTCCACCTTCCTATCTTCTTCCTGCAGAATCTCCTTCTGTTTCCTTTTCCTATTCCATGTTTTCATAAGCATTCCCAACATGCATACACTTTGGGATGATACAGGACCGAAACCTCAGCATCTTCGCTTGGCCTGATGCAACCTCAACGGGAAGCAGCGTCTCACCAACAGAGGTCTCAGATGTCAGGGCTGCTGATGGAAAGGCAGCGGTCTGTGCTACGCAGCAGTTAGCACGAGTCTCCCTCCGTACTGCTGGAGAGCTCCCGTCTCCGAGGCAGCCAACACCCTGATCCTACTTACACAATAAATAACGGTTCCTCAGATGTGCCAGGGAAAACCTCTGCTCTTACATCAGGTCTCGCAGAGCGGCTTCCCCGCATGGCTGCCCTACCCCGCTGCCTCCCCGCACACCACGCTTCTCCCAGGGCCAGGGCACCCCTGCCGAGCCCGCAGCGCGGGGCAGAAGGGGGCCGGGGGCCGAGGGCTCCCCTGCCCGCAGAGCTGCGCCCGCACCGCTCCCAGGGCTCTCCC
>VXAV01011352.1:48442-60672 GCA_013399715.1 Alectura lathami | reverse complement strand
GGGCGCAGCGTGCGTCCCCGTGGGGACACCGCCCGCCTCGGGGGCGTCCGTCTGCTTTCCGCCGCTGCCCGGGGCAGCTCGGGCACGGCACGTGTAGGCGCAGGACAGGGGCTCCCTCGCGGCTCGGCTGCCTGCGGGCAGTCGTGGCCGCATCCTTCGGGGGGCCCTGCGGGGAGGGTGCCTGAAGCCTCAAGCGAGTGGTTTGCTCACTGCGTGTGTGCCCTCACCGGGACGGTTACGGTCGGATAGGAAGTGTCGCTGCTTGCCGCGGCCCAAAATCGCAGTGCCCTGAAATAATGTTTTCTTGTTGTACTGCTGTGGAAGTTGAAGGAGGTGGGGAAAGGGTCGTTGGTCACCCACTGCCCCCTCTCTGCGTGCTCCTGTTCCCAGGTGCTTTTCAACTGCCCGGTGCAGCAGAGTGGCAAGGGAAGCAACCCTGCTCCCTTCCTGCTGTCGATGTTAACGCTTCAGGGTGTTTTAGCAGGGCTGGAGCTATCGTTTTAGACTTCTTTTTAATAGAGATGTCTCCAGGAAAGCTAAGTAAATAGCTCGTTAAACACACTGGAGAGCATATGCTGTTGTTTAGCAACTCTCATTATAAGCAGAAAGTGCTATTTCCAGGAAATACTTCTGGAGTTCAAATTTATGGAACATAAATGTATGGAAATTACAGAAATACAGAAAGTATTTACACAAATCCTACTCCATGCACTCATGTCCAGCACCCAAGGATTTCTTGTGGCTGGCTGTGCAGCTAGTACAAGATGTCAGCTCAGCTATCTTGTCCCATTTGTTTCTTGCAAATGACATTACTGAAAATTGTACAAATGGCTTGCCTTGTTTGATAACGTTTCTCTTCTCCACCAGCCCAAGACTCATTTGCAGAGCCCTTTTTGGGCAGGCAGCTCTGAGGACTTGGAGGCTTTTAAGTCCCTTAAGTGGATTTGATGCTGGGATCAGAATTAATCTGGGATATTTATGGCAGAGTTGTATTGCTTTGAGGCATAGCCTGCGGGGCTTAGCGGGGAAGCTGGGAGACAGCCTGCTGTGAGTCTGGTCCTGGGCTCTTTGGCCTATGTGCATGTCCGTGGGGTGTCAGATTTTCAGGGGCCCTTCATGTAAGATGTACTTTCACTCCTCCTCCACCCAAACTGTCATCTTCCTTCTGTGTTTTGTATGGAGCAAGCCATACAAAATAAAGCATCGCTCTGTAGGGAGATCACACTTGGGGGTTCCCTAGCTGCATGGGTTGGGGCTGTGGCTGCAGCTTCTGTGTCTCCAGCTGCCTGGGAGCAGGTGCAACAAGCCAGTCTCTGATCAGTTTAATCTCTGGCTGGATGCAGAACCTGGAGGAAGTCTCTAACTTGGAAGATAGAAAGTGCCCATGTTTTAAAGCCTTCTCCCAGTCCTGCTGTTACCTTTGCTTTCTGAAAACCTAACCTGAAGTTTCTTGCTGTCTGTAGCTTTCCATTCAGAGAGGGAGGATCTCAGTTTCTCCAGAGTTAAATATCACATGCACGTTGCATAAGTTTGGGTGGGGAATAAGGATCCTTTCTTTGCCGAAGTTCTGTAACCGTCCAATATCAAATGTGAATGATGCTTTGGCCATCTACAGCCTTAGGGGAAAGGCAGCACGTGAGGTGGCATGTTCTCCATGTTCCCTCCTGCCCCTTGTGCACAGATCCCTGTCTCCCTCCTCCCTGAAGCAGCAGAGCTGCTTTGTGCCAAGGTGCCAGCAGTGATCGGTGCTTCAAAACTGGAATGATTCAAATCCTTTTTAGAGAAACTGGGATTATCTTTGCCAAGTGCTTCACAAAATCAGGACTTCTAGGAAGAAACCAGTACTTGTGGGAAGTTATCTGTAGATTAGTACCATAGGACTTGTGTAGCCTTTTTCTAAACAGTTCAGACTCCTGTCTCCAGAGGAGTTCAACCTGTGTGGAGCAGGTGGTGCTCGCTGACACTACAGTGTTGGACAGGTGTTTCATATTACCAAATGGTGGCTAACTTGTGATATAAAAGGAAGCATAGAGATGTTATACAAGCCCTGAAACCTCTCAGCTTTCTCATTGGGAAGAGTATACAGCTGAAGGCTGTTTAAATAATTTGGAAAAGCTGGCATACTGGTAGAACCTTTTTAGCTTGGTCTTGTGGGGTGAGAAGTGGAGGAACTGTTAGTAAGCATGGTAATAGTTTTCTGCAAGAAAAAGTAACTGTCAAAAAAAAAGGCTAAAAATATTCTCTTGTCCCTTCAGAAAAAGAGCGAGAGTAGAAAGGATGTTTCTTCTGAGCAGGCTGCTGACTGGAGGAGGCAAGTATGCCGGGATGGGTTAGCAGATGCAGATGGGGACAGTATACCAAAAAAGATTTGGGTGCTGTTTCGCTTAATTTGTTCTAATATGCTCAGTGTGAATCAAGCTTGAAATCCACAAGTCTAATTGAGGATAATGAGTTGTTTGCAAGGCTTTGTTAAATATAGTGAATCAGCACATTAAGGATAACAACAGGTATTTACCTAAGTTGCATGAGCCTAAATTTAAGTTTGTCAGTTTCATTTAATTTTTGATGAAACACCAAAAACATCTAAAACTCACATCCCCAGGGTGAGGAAGAGGTGTTCAGTACATCCACTTCAATAATGCACCTTTTAATCTAAGTATGTGGAAACAAGTTTACTGCATCTTCTCAAATATACAGAAGTAGGTGGTTGTTTTTTTTTTTTTTTTTTTCAATCTCTGAAAACTCAACACTGGCATGTTACCAAGTTAGGGAGTGACATTTTTACTAAACCCAAGCAAACTAAATTCTGTTCTGCTTTTTACTGTGAGAAAGCTCCCAGTGTGTGTTTGGGATGTTAAGGTGGAACAATTTCAGTGTGCTGTTGCTTGCAACACAGTCTGAATTCTGCACCTGGCCTGACTTATTTATTTGTAAATGAATTTGGGACTGGCTTTCTTCTCTGGGAAGAAATAGTTGCAATTCAGAGCTCGAAGAAGTCCTCAGCATTTGGGAGATGCTCTCAGTCTGAGCTGAGGTGTGCTCAGTGCAATCCAGTAAGTGGGCATTGTCTCTGTGGTGCTGGTCACATGTGAAGGCTGCTTTATGGCTTACATAAAATGAACTTGTGGCTTAGCATGTAGCTGTTGGCAGCGAGCGCTGCCCCTGCACACAGTCTCAGCAGGAAGCCAAAGACTGCATTAATGTAGAGACCAGCCAGACTTATTTTGCCTCCAGAGATGTTCTCTACTGAGGCAGGCTGTTCGTGACGTAAATCACGTTTCATGGCTTGTGCTGCTTTTGGACAGAAGCTTATTTTTGTTTGCTTTGATTGTAGTGGAGGTATCTGGCATCTATTAAAGTGTGCACATGCTTGGGCAAGATTTTTCTTTCTCTGCCTTCTTGTCAGAAAGGATGTAGATGAGGTACTTCTCTCAGGCTCTTTCTGAATCAGCTGAGAAGGAAAGTGTGATTTGTGACTGATATTCTTGCTGGAAGAAGCCTGTGGTAGAAGAGCAGATATTACTGAAAATTGCGTCTCTACCCATTTAGCTTATTTTGCTCAGGAAGAATATCTTACAAAGTATGCTTTCCACTGAAAGTATCTGAAACAAACACTTCGCTGTGACTGTATGCTGCATGTTCTTTATCGTATGGCAGGGATGATATCAGTCTGGGGTCGGGCAGAATTTAAGCTTAGATCTTCAAATAACTAAAACCAGCTTCAATAATTTTATGCCCACTACATAACTGGAACAGTATGACCACTGAGTTATGAGAATAAGGATCTGAGACTGAAGGGAGTGAGGGAGTGCTTTTGCTCTGGAAGCATGTGTGTCAACATTAGTGTGATTTGTACATTGGTGGATGAGTGGGCAGCTCTTAAAACAGGCATTTGTTGTTCTGGCAGACAGTAGGAAATCAATACTGTGAAGATGTGCAATGAGACAAGAACTTAATTATTTTGGTTCTGCTGAAATATTGGCAAATTCTTTTGCTTAACATCTGCTAAATATTAAGCAAAATGGTAACACAAAGAAATTAATTTGACTGATGTGTGCCATATGACTAATAAAACAAGTTAAAAAAGGAGACTGGGGGAAGCAAAAAGCGCAGTGATGACAAAACAATACGCTGGTATCAAGAACATTCCTGGAAATCAGAGGAGGGAGAGAAAATACAGTGTGTGAAGAAAGTGGCAAAAATTCATGCTATTTTGGGAGAGCAATTTTTACATTTTGACAAATGCAGCAGAAAGTAACCAATCCTATGGAATAAGGAGTTTAGGTATGGCTTCAAAAGTTGAAATGACGTGCATTGTCCCATTTAAAGCAGACCTAAAGAGTTAGAAGTACTCAGTGAACCTGAAAATATTCTCTAATGAACCTTTCTGTTCTGCTGACACGGAGCACAACTTGTGGGCTTCCAAACTTCAGTATTCTTGTGTCTGGAACTTCAAGAACCATTCACTATTTCATGCTAGTTAGTGCTTTGATGTTCTTCCTTATGAATTCACTGTCAAGAAAATTGAAATGCATTTCCAAAGATCTGCTTGTGGAAAATATTTGGCCATGGATCTTCAGCGAGCAAATGACAGCTGCTTTAACTACTGTGAGTAAAATGCGTAGATCAAGATCCTCTTCCCCTCATCCAAAAAACCTGTACTATAGTCCTACAAAAGCAGGCAGTGGCTTTTGGGTCAGTGCTAAAAATTAGTGAGATCTCCAACATTGTAATCCTTGCTTGTCAGCGAAGTACATTTTTAACATTATTAAATTATATTAGAGAGATGGCACTGAGCAACTACAGAAGAACATGAGGGATGGGGGAGCAGAAGCAGAACTACTCTTCACTGTTCTGTGAAGAACTTAGCTTCCTGCTGAGTGAGGGATGCTACACTGTGTCATTTCCCACTTAAAACAATACACTTCTGGGAGAATGTGAAGCATAGACATACACATTTCTGACTGTGCCATGCAGTCTTGTTGGCCTGGATATTTGCATAGGAAGACAAATCTCCATAAAACCTTAGGGAAGGTGTCATCTGGAACAGAGTGAGCTGCCGCTCTTTTGAAAACCTGAAGCAAAATATGTTGCACTCAAAAGAGCATCTGAAGGAAGAGCTTTTTTAATGGCAGATTGGAGAAGTTATGAGGAAAGAAAAAAGTATTTTGAGGTGTTTTCTCACAACATACTGATAGGGGAAGTAAATTATTAAAATTAAACTAGTAAATTATTAAATGCTTCTTGCAAATAGCATCTCACACACCTTAGCTTTACTGGGTCTAAAAATGAAATTGGTGGCTCTTGTGTGCAGACAGTAGACAGGAACTGCTGTGCAGGATTCAATGTTGCATGTCAGGCCATGGCCTCTAAACACTGAGTTTCCACACGGAGCGGTTGCAGAACTGCGTGCATTCCTCCAGGACTTCTTCTAAGGAGCGTGGTTATTTAGGAGTGGCCGTGCCAGTTGCTTCCTCTGCGCTTCCGGTTCTGGTGCTATTTAGTTTTGTGGGCACCCAAACACTACAACTGTGCTGACCTCCAAACATTGCGGTACACCGAATTTCCCCTGAACTTATGGCTCACAGGGCATTCCAGTCCCCTAGTAGGGGAAGAGATGCCTATGAAGTAGGCAGCCTACACCAGAAAAGCCTTGGTGTTTAGAGCCTGTTTGTCTGAGGACTCCTGCCTTCCACGTGCGGGTGGCAAGGAGGTCATCTCATGCTATTCACTGAGGGGGCGTGTGGGAAGCTTCTTAGGTAAGTGGATTTTGCAGGCCAGAAGTACTTCCTGGTGTGCGGCCCACACTTGCATTATTCTAATTTGATCCTATCGTTCCTACTCATACCTTGTACTGCATTAATTCTACCTTTTGTGTGTTTTGCAGTCTACAGACACCTTTAGCCTATTTTAGCCAATGCTCGTTTCTTGCATCTTAGCTCAGTGAGACTGTGAATGAGGTTGTCACAACTTCATCCTGCCTGTATCCTTGCCTATTTTTCTCTGCAGAGTTGTTGCATTAGGTATTCTTTGAAATACTGAGCTTCTCAGCTGTTGTAGTTTGCTGTATTACAGATAGGGAAGAAATGTCAGCTTGTGCTAGCTAGAAATCTGTGTGAGAATTTGTTACCTTTCATGGCCATTACCATGGTATTGTGATTAAGGACAGGCGTAAGAATAAGAAGCATTTATTTGTTCCCATCTGCTGACTTGGTGTTTGTCCTTGGCAAAACTAAGCACAGATAACAATTGCTGTTCTACAAATGGACATGTCAGTGTTAAGGTTTACAGTCACCTATTAATAGGCTGTTCAGAGTTAGGTGAGAAATTGTTGCAGAAAACATGAAATGCTACAAGCTTTTTTTTTTTTTTTTTTTAATATTGGGTTCCTTAATGGCCTTATTATCAGCTTGTTTGTTTTTGGTTGTTATTTGTATAATTGGTGTGAGGGAAAATCGCTTCAAAGTGGCCAAAGACTTCAACAGGGTTAATGCTGTAAGATGTACCGGCTTTCACAACAGAATCTTAAAACCCAATTCTTATATTCTTCAAACAGCAAGTTCTCTAAATGCATCTTTTTTTAGTATTAAAAAAAACAAAACAAAACAAAACAAAAAACCACTATGTAATTCTGGATGGACTAACGCTCCTCCTGTTCCAAAAATTCCCAGTGTTTCAGTGTCTCAGTGACTTGTGCTCCCTCTGCTGGGTTCTTGGTAGCAGTTCAACGTCCACTAGTTCAGTGTGTGTGCGTGTGTATATATATATATGCACGTGTATCTATAGTGTAGAATCTTCATCTCTTCTAGGAAGACTTACAAATGTGACAAAAGATTTCTCAGGCCTTTTTCTTCTAGCATCTTGAAGTGCAGAGGCAAACTTTTAAAATGCTCGTTAAGCTAAAGCAAGTAGTCTGCTCTAAGAAATCTGTGTAGATTGTCTCACTGCTAGGTAAGAGAAACACTGCGACTGAGGAGCTCTCTACAGCAATTAATGGAAACCTGGTAGACGTTACTTGCATGGCAATAACACTTCTAGCCTTGACAAACATGAATGAAACAAAGGCACACGTTACATGCCTCTTACTGCACTACGGTAGTTCAGATTTACTAGGTGTAAATTATTCTGAATAACTGGACAAATGCAGCACAGAAAGGAAGGTGGGGACACCATGCTCCTGTCTTTTTCTGAAAACTGAAGGTACACCTTGGAGTTTGTCATGTTTGCTAGCATGACAGGGTTAAAGTTTGTGTGAGCTTCTCCATCTTTGCTGAATTCCTGTGAGCTGAAAATAACTGCAAGTTGTACAGACTGCTTATGGTTAAGAGCTTTTAATTTTTGGGGGTGTTGGAACATGCAGTTACACGGTGAATAGGCTGCAAGTTTTATTAAATAATAGGCACATTCGCCAGGCTGTGGGAACTGGTTGTGCCCATCTCTGCAAACTGATTTCTACTAGACGAGGATTTCAACTGACAAGGAAGTTGGATTGCCAAATAGTACTTGAGAATCATGCTGAAAGGGACAGGCTCTGTGTTGTGGAGGGTACTGGCCTGGAAGACCTATTTAAAAATGAGAACCTAATGTGTTATTGGTCATATCTAAAATTCAGATGTAAACTTGAGTGGCATAAGGCCTATGAGTATTGAAATGAGGTTGATCAAGGTGCGACTGACCCAATTCCTGAGCCGTGTGTTTGGCTATCTGCAGTAGCTTTTGGAACAATCATTTCAAGATTATATCTGGAGTCTCTGAAATTTCATGTTTTGGTGTTGTCAGCCTCTGTTTAGAACGTGCTGGTGGGTGTATGAAGTTTTTCAGCACTTCTAACAAGCATTAACTACTTCTCCTGACATAGTGTGGCATGGTAAATGATTCTTTAGCCAGCTTTCTGGCAGCTAGCGTTGAACCAGTACGCACCAAGCCATGTATTCAAAGGAATTTGAAACACTTGCAAACTAACTAAGCTGTTTTTAATATCCTTTCTGTTCACAGAGAGTGATGCTAACACTGCCGTTGGCACAGCCCTCTGTTTATTTCTCCCACCTCTAATTTTCAAACACTTTGAGTTTTGTAAAACAGATTTTACTGTGTTTGGACCTCTATTACCTTATGGTCAAATTCCATCTCCTGAGAGGAGTTTAGCTTTCTCTGTTTTTTTTTCCATTGTGGAGTTGTGAACAGATCTAACCCGTGAGGGAGTGTTTTTTTTCTTTATCATCCCGCAGTGTTCCTCCAAAGGGAATGTCTGTTAAAAGAGGAGCCCGGGGGTACAGTCTGCAGTGCAGTCTGTGTACAGTTCTGTATGCTGCAGAGTGCCATGGAGATCCTTGTACATTCCAGGATGTGCAAAAGCTGTTTCAGGAAGTTACAGATGAGACTTAATTTTGCAGTTGCTCAGCTAGTTAAACTCGAGTTGGAGAACCGAGCAATGTCTGCTGTTCAATCAGCTGGTCATCTGAGGGGCTCAACATGCTGCCTGTCCCAAGGCATACGTGCCTTCTGTGTCTTCTCGAAAAGCTGGGAAAGCAGGAGGAGTAATCCAGGTTGGGTCTCCTGCGTAGTGCGGAAGACTTCCTACTCTTCTTGTTTCAGTCAACGTACCATTGAAATAGTCTTTAAAAGAGAAAAGAAAACTTATCAACCTTCAGTGAACACTGTACAGAACCCTGGATAAAACACTGAGTTGTTTAAGAACTTGGCTTCTGCCAGAGTGAAAGTGGTAAGGTTACTCAGAGATCATTGGTCATGCCTAGGAGGTGTTGCTGTAACTAACAGAGAATCTTTCTGAAGATCTGACTGCATTTAAATTAGGAGAGCAGTGACTGGTTGTTGTTGGAATAATAGGATGACAAGGCATACTAGGATGGTGTCATCTTTATGGAGGTGTAACAGGAAAGTATCAGCCTGAATCTCTACAAACTGTCACAGTGGTCCCCAGCAGTCACAGGGAGAAGCTGAGGAGGATTCCTTGCCCAACAGCACTTGTGAGCTCCTCCTTAACAGCAATACAGGGCTGCGGCAGTTGGCAGCGGTAGGTCACACACTCTTGGGCTGGGAGACTTCAGTATGTAGTTGGAGCTGTTTACAGGTAAGAAATAGGGTGCTGTAATAAGATGAGGTGAGATCACCTCAGTTTGCCTTACTGGTTTGTTCCTTGTATTTCAAAGGTCCACTGCAGCAACGTCTTGTTTTTTATCACCTTCCTATAGATGCAGTGGTTCTCTGCTCGTGTTTGGGGAATGTAAAATTTTTGTCCTTTCTGTGCTGTGAATGGCACTGGAAATGCAGCAAAGTGTCAAGGGTGTGTGAGATCCTCGTCAGATGATTGTCTTCCAGTTTAGGTTCAAGCAAATCATATTACTGCAATTTTGATCTTGTAGCTTGGTTCTATCTGAATTTAGACACGTCACAAGACTGAAGAATTTCTGACAAATCGAAAGCAAGTAAAATAATTTCTAATGGATTGTATATGGCAGTATTTGGTAGGATAGACACACATAGCTTTGAATCTTACGGGTTTCTGGGAATTTTGTGTGCACTCAGGCCTGTTGCAGAGGTGAGTGGTCTATCTATTCTAGGGATGCAGTCTTTGATATGGGTGTTAGAGCTAAATGGAGCAGGTTCCATTTGTGCCCCATGCAAACACCATGACGTAAAAGGCCTGAGACCTGGTGTTCCAGGTCACGTCCAGTTGCCATGCGTAGTGACCTGGGAAGGCTGCGAGCAGATGTTAATCTTCCACCCTGCAATGCAGCTGGGATGTTGTAATAGTGCTGAATTCAGAGGAACTTCTTTGCAATTCTTGTCATGCTGGCTGCAGTGGAGGGGTTGCAGAGAGCTAAGCTATCATTCTTTGTCATTCTTGCTGCTCACCTTGCTACATTCCATACATCTTTCTTTTACCAATGATTTTGAAATGGAAACGGGTTTAGAATGCATTCTGCTTCACTGTTTTGTTCCTTCAGCAATTTCCTTGGTGAGGCAGCTATGTATTTTCTTGGAAATGAAATCAAAGTGTTAATTAAATCCAAAGTAACTCAGTGTATCAGCATTTAATTTTTTGACCTGAGTGGCAGGATCCGTGGACACTGAGGTGCGAGTGTGTGGTATGTGCAGCATTTAAGATTAATGTTTTTTATCTTTAGGTTATGTGGTGGTGTCCTTTGCTCATGAGTAGGGCTGCTTTTGTTAAAGGTCCTCATGGTGACAGAAAAGCAAGAATTTGCAGTGGTGGGAATATTCCCTTAGGTATTCACTGTCTACTAGGAGTTAAGATTAATGGTTCCTTGTTGTGGACAGTAGATGTAGTTTGACTTTTTCCTAGTGTTCCACCTTTTACATATAGACCCACAGCAGAAACCTTGGATCGATCTTATTTTCAAGCTGGGTGAAGTGTGTACACTTGAAAGAACATCTGCTTTAATCTGTTGATCCTTCTACTTTTTTGCTTGACATGACACTAGATGATGAATCTTAAGCAGTAAGCACAACTTTACTATTGTTAGTAAAACTTAGTGCTGAAGCCAAACATTTTTATTAGCATTGACGTTTAAAAAGACAGAAAATGGCCTATGTCATCTCCATTTGTGCCCATAACTTCGTAGTGCCATAGAAGTTATCAGGCTGCCTTTACAGCAAATTAAAATGGTTGTTTGACCCCCTTCTTTGTGTTTACTTTCTGAAGAAAATAGTTGGGAGGAGTTTCTCTTGTCATGTAGTGGAGTCTTTTCTTGTGTTGATTTCCCCTATAAATATATATATATGTTTGTAGGGGTTAGGGCTTTGGTCTTGATCTTTGATCTCTATTGAGCTTTCAGACGTGATTCTATTTTAAGCTTTTAATTGAGTCCACCAATTTTTGAGTACTTGAGGTTGTCATGTGTTGAGGGAGTGACTTCGCAAGCAGAAGAGGAACTATTTTTTTTTTTTTCTGGTTTGATTAAGGTCATAGCAGTAGTGCAGTACCCCATTAACTTTGGCACTCAGCTCACTGCCTTGCGTACATGTATTTGGGATCAGTGGCTGTGCTAATCAAGAACTTGGAGGTGTAAGCACCTCCGGGGGAAGTGTGGGAGCTGGTTCCTACAGAATGATAATCAGAATGGAAGAACTTACGGTGAATGGCTTCCCAAACAGCCTGAGAAGAAAACCTTCAAGGCAATCATCTGAGTCTCTTCTGAGCAGTAATTCTATAGTTACTCCTGGCTCATAGAGAACTCTAAACGGCTTGTGAAACTTCCTCATAGTGGGCATGCAGGGTTTTTAAATGTGAGCTGAAACTTATGACCTTTAGTTTAATTCTAGTGACATGAAATTTGATGGGTGGCGTTAGGCTCCTGTGAGAATCCTGTCCACTGTACCTTTAGATGGAGCACATCTCAGAGTGCTTCTTCAGTATCTAGTCAGAGGATTATATGCAGGTGACTGTAGACTTGGATACTCTGAAGAGGAAGCACAGGAAATATTTTCCTCCTGTTTTTTCCCTGATTGCTGATGAGACACCGTCTATTTTTTTTTTTTCCTCCTCGGCCTTTGCTGCTTAATAAAAGGAGTAGTTGGACTTAAATCTGGATTCTCTATTAATCAGCACAGGCAGCTTTTAATCTCTAAAAGGTGGCAAGTTCCATGCTGAAATCTCTTCATATTGGTATGCTTAAAGAGAGTGGTGGTGGTATGGAACAGAGTTTGGTTGTGCACGAGTGCTCAAACAGTAGAGTCATCTGTGCTGTATTAACTTGAGTAAGGCATGAAATCTCATGCTAACATAGAACAATTTGTAATTATACATTGTATTCTGCAATGAGGTTCCACAATACTCTGCATTTTCCCCTTCAACCTGTACTTGTACCTAAGGCAGAGAGGCTAAAGTATCTTCAGTTGGACCTCAGACTTTGAAGGAATTTGAGAATCTTAATAACAGAAGAATAAATTTCATGTCTCCTTTTCCACGTTCTCTACTTTATCTCAATATAGTGGCAATTTCTTTAAGACAGCATAAATTTGCCTGTCTCAGAATTTATCACTGATTAAGTGCTGCTGATATTGGTGCTTAAAGGTAGATACGGGGCTTTCATCTCAGCAGGTTCCACGTGCTGGTTAGTGGCTTACCCACCTGCATTTCCTCAGCCATCCAGTGGCTCACTACAGCAATTTTACATTTATCCAAATGTACCTGATAAGAGCAGCTCCAAACCAGAAGACTGAGGGATGCCTGTCCTCTTTCTTCA
>VXAV01011352.1:0-27770 GCA_013399715.1 Alectura lathami | reverse complement strand
TTACTATTTATAGCTGTTTTTGTTTAATCCACTGTTGTCACAGCATACAGCGTAGTGAGCCCAGGTGTTCTGTTTATGTTGTGATCGATATGCCTCCTCATTCACTTTGCCATCTCATTCTCTGCTTCCTGAGAGTGCCTGCCAGCTGTGGATACCCATCTGGATTGGGCACCTGCTCATATTTTTGCTTCTAGTGCTCCTACGTAAGGGCTTAGCAACTTAGTGCCTCTGCAATACTTCCCAGAAATACTTAACTTCAAGCACTGGGGGAAAAATATTTAGGAAAAAAAAGAAAAAGAAACAGGGAAGCTAATTTGTTTTGACAATTTGAAGAGGAAAATTGGTGCCTTTGTGCTTGCAGTTCTGGGATTGTTCATCTGGTATCTGAAGGATACTGGATCAGAGCTAGTGGAGTTGCTGTAACCCAGTACGCCCCAGTGAACCATATGGACTCTTCAGAGTCTTATGGACAGAATCTCTTTTGCAGATGACTGAAATAAGCTCTTGTAGGGTACTGTTTTTGCATATCATTGACAGCATACCAGATAGTGACCTGGCTGAGGGGGGGGGGAGATCTGATTCCCAGTTGGTTCCTCACGTGAAATGAATTTATAATGCTGATAGGCAGGGAGAGCTGCCATAGAAGTTTCCGTTCTGAGCCAGGCAAAGCAAGGTGACTCCTTTGAATAGGTGCTGTTGCCAGAGAGCCAGCATTGCTGGCCTTCTGGGGCTGGTTAGGCTTTGATGCTCTTGCCTAGATGCAGTTCAGGCCTTAAGTGTTCAGCTACCACGTAACAAGAAGGCTGAAGAAGCAGACTACATACTTATTTATTCATGCTGGAAGCTTATTATGCAGTCAACTTGCTGTTTTAAATGCTGCTTTTGTACCTTCTTGCTGTTTATGGGAGCTACTGTTATTTTGTAGGAATGTTGCAACCAGTGCACCTCTTTAAGAAAGTTTGTCGTCTTCATTCTTGTCCAGGGAGGCTGGAAACAGTATGAGAATTCAGGCCTTTTACTGTTGCAGAACGAAGATGATGTGTGATTGTTAGTTTTTAGTAGAAAGCATTGCGTAGAAGCAATGGTTAGTGATAACCCAGTCAGACTGCATGACTGGGATGCAAATGGAAATCACGTAGAGGAGCCATGAGAGCTCTGTTTATTGCCCATATTGTGTTAAATCTGTGTGATTAAAATAAAACTTTTTAGTGAACCAGAATGCTCAATACTCAACTGTAGGACACATGCTGTTTTTGTGATCTGTAGTGTTCTAAAAACAAAAAGAGAAGTCTTGGTGGTTATCATGAGTCTGTTCCTTACATGTCATGATTCAGGGGCAGAACAGTAGACAATTGCTCTGCTGCAGACGTTAAGAGAACGTTGCTCCGTTGGGGCAAACATCTTCTAAGTACTTACCTGGAATAGCTACTAACAGCTGATTGTTCTCAGTCTAGGCCACTGGAGATGTTGAGTGAATAGTGTAGTCAGGACACACAGGTAAAAATCATGTGAAGATGCTGATGCCTTGGAAACAGTTGACATGATATCCTGTGTAGTTTGACAGGAAACGAATCAGCCTGAAGTTGTTGTGTTTTATTTCTTGATCACATCAAATGATAAAGGATTAAAAATCAAAATGGCCTGTGAAAGATATGTTTCAACAGATGGGTTTGGTTCGCTTATTCCGTTGTACAGTGACTTTATTCTAAGACTTCTTTCCAGTTGTTATAGGTAGCTGATTAAATTGGAACTGTATGGAGCAAAGGGGTTTTTTGGCTGAGTATGGGAGGCCTGCTACTGGATCAGAGAGACTCTAGGAGCCCCTAAGGTCCTTGGAGTGTTAGTATCAATCCTTTATAAAGAAACAGATAATGGAGGAGAAAAATGTTTGAGGTTTCTATGGAACACACTACTCTTGCTCCCTGTTTGGAGGGGGAGCAACGCTTCCTTTTTTGAAGTTCACGTGAAACTAGAAATGCTTTTTTTTTTTTTTTTTTTTTTTTTTTTTGCATTATAAAAAAAATCCTATTTTCACGCTTTGAAACTACTGTATTTTCATAGCAGCAGACTTGCATGGTTGCTTGAGAAGAGTTAATTTCTAACCATGCTAGTGCTGTTCCTTTGGCCTGCTCAGAAGGTTTTCTCCTGTGCTTTCCCAGTCAGACCGTCTCTGACTGAAGCTGACGTTTGCTGTAGGTGTGAAGTTACTGGAGGTTAACATTTTCTCGTTGCTTTTGGCTGGCGAGCCAGCTGGAGACATGGTAGTACCATTGGCCTGCCACCTCACCTTCTAGGTGTGCGAAATGGAACAGTCGTGGAACATTTTAAGGGGAAATTCTTGGATTTAATACTACCAGAATATATTGTGCATAGTTCTTCCTACACTGTTTGAAAGAGAAGTGTAAAGATCCCAGCAGAAAGAATGTTTTATGGTTATTGTAGAGCTGAAGACTAAAGGTTTGGCTGGACTTGTAAGACATCCAGACTAACTGTGTGCTGTGCTGATGGCAGTTCCTCTGGTGTCTGAGGAATTGTGCTTGACATGATTTGTATCAATGTTTCTTATTTGAAAAATAAATCTCTTCTGTGGCCAGGATAAGAATAAGAAAAAAATTAATGAAACTTTATCAAGCTTTGTCATCTTTCTGTTGTTTCCATTGATTTATTGGCTGAAGGTGTGTGATGAAGAAGGATGTGAGGCAGTTTTTGATGTTGTTGTATCATAAGCCTGGTGACTCTGGACAACTTTCTGCACCTTCCTTCCCTGTAGAAGGGACAGTAATTCTGCTTGCCAGAGGTGTGGGGGGAGTGCTTTGACTAACTGATGATGAATTCTTGATTGGATATAATGACTAATGATCTCTGTTAAAAGTAGGAAGCTGCTCTTTATCAGAGCTTCTTATCGGTTCTCCTTTGCATTTGAGTGAAGAATTTAGGAATGGTCTGCCAGCCACTGGGGTGACCGCATAAACAGTGAGGTGACGGGGAGGGGCATAGGGCTGTGAGGTGGGGTGTAGCGTGATGTAGGGGAGCTGTAGATGTCCTTACAGTTTTAGGAAGGAACATTGCTGACTGATGGGCACAACTTGGCTCCTCTCCTGCAGGGGGCTGGAGAGGCTGTGTCACTGGCTGAGCTGGACAGCAAGCCATGTGCAGCTGTTGCGCCTTTCCCTGAACCTTTATTGCAAGGCTGAAGGTCTCTTCTCCCTTTTCTTCCTTCTGTCCATCCTTCAGTTAATGCCGCTTACTTCAAGGGTGCACCTTCCTGCTGTTGGGTAGCTAGCTGCAGTACAATTTGGTATAGAAGGCAATTGTGTGTACAGTGCTGCTGGAAAAGGCGCCGCACCTGTTGAAAAGCTATTTTCAAATACAAATGTATGCACTTTGTTCTCAAATATCACAAGGCTTTAGCCTATCATGAAGACTAGTTAGTTCTGGGAACTTCAATGCAATGGCATTTTGTGTGAAATTTGTCATAAATGTCCAAAAAATGGCAATTATCCTGAAGTAGAACTTAAACCACGCAAATGGAAAATCTGGTTTTTGTTTTTCAGTCTGTGACTCATTTTAGGAAATGTTAAGACTCATAATAGATTCAATTACAATAAATTCACTTTCTTCCATGTGTAGGAATTCGCCTAGTCTCGGCTAGGTAGGTAAATTTTCTTTGCTGACGGGAGAAAATATGTAGGATCTGATTCAGTGAGGTACCTAGGCATCTGTCGTTAGCTTCAATCATGTAAGACATTCAGCTGGAAGGAACGCCACTGGTTAGATCTGTGCGCTGCTGCATCTCAGCTCCACGCGGTGGCCCAGGGGTTAAATTGTTCCTCAAATGACAAAAACTCAGGGGAATAATTCGGTGCTTTGCTAGGTGTGAATATCAAATCAGTGTTGAAGATACAATTACCACGGATGGTGAGTTCATCATCGCTTTTCAGACAGTTTGCTGGATTTGTTTTTTCCACTGCGAGTTTGAGAACTATGCATCGCTTCTGAAGTGCAAGTTGATTGTGAAATAGAGAAATACCGTTATGTTCATTATGGACTGATGAAGTTGTCTGTGCTGTCACTTAAATTGTTGCTTGAACTTTTAGGTACCATTTTTCATCCCACAGATCTAAACAATTGGCTTAAGTCACGTAAGTGGATTTTAATAAATCACATAAGCGAAGCTTGTCACAGGGGGCAGCAAAAACTAGTGAGTAATTGTCACAGTAATGCAATTTTTCTAAACTTCATTGTATCCTTTCAAGAGCTTAAGCTTGGGGACAGAAGGGAGCAGTTCTGAAGGCAGTTCAGCACCTGACCTGATTCGTTACCACCATTTTGGTTAATTAGTTAGAATGAATTGTCTGCCTTCCTCCTTCATTGAGCTAGGATTTCAACTGGTTACATGCCAAATCTTGGGGACTGTCTGTTAGGCTAGTTAGAAGCTTCCCATATGATGGATAAAAATATCAAAGTCCTGGGCTTTACCAAGATGTCCATAAAGACATGCCCTACCTCAGCAGTGGGTTATTCGTTAGAAACATGAACTTGGGCACTCTGATCCTCCAGTTGTACTTCCTCAGCTTCATCTACGCTGTTCGCCATCAGCTGCTGCAGAGAACATCCTGTGCAGCTATGTCAAAAGCTTTAAAGTCCAAGATCCTTCTGTCACCTTGGCTTGCATACATATCTTTTGAGCTACGGAGTTCTGTATTACTGGAAGAATCTTGAAGATTCTTTTGCGAACAGAACAAAGGGAGAACATTTCATGTTGTTCAGAGACTTGAGCTTTACAATTTTTCCATTCTATATAAAGCCCCTTGTAATACTTTGTTACGTATCTTACTGTAATTCTTTATCCTTTTTAATACTTGCTTCACGTCTCTTAGTGTCCAGTTTAGTCCCATCCATCACAGTCATGGGATTTTCAACTGTTACATGGAGAAACTTGAAATCTTATTTTTCTGAAGTCTACATGAAATCCCTTTGCATAAAGGGGAGTAGTAGATATGACCAAGCAGGAAAAAACAATCACTTTTACTGTTGATTTTTGAGGAAACAAATTGGAAATGGTTTACCATAACAATAAATTAGGATAAATTAGGTGCATTTGCTTTAGTTTTCTTCATTCTTCACTTTTTCTTAAATGAAACCACAAGCTGTAACTATGGCAACAACAAAAATTGGCCAGCTGAAGGTCAATGATAATTCAAAAAAGGGGCAGGAGAGAGATGGTTTCTGATGTTCAGAACATTTTTTTTTTTTTTTTCCTCCACAGGAGGCCACTTGTAACAAAATACAAATCCCCCAAAACTTCAGTTCTTCCTCCTTCACTTCCCTTTCCTTACCACAGGTAATAAAACTGCATAGCCAGTGAACTGAGCTGTGCTAATCTTTGGTAAGAATCCTTTATAGTATCTGGAAGTGAAGCATGGCAAGCTTGCATACAAATACTCAGAAAATAATCTGTGGTCTTAGGTGGTACTGCTTGCATTTGGTGCTTACATTCAATAGCAGCATCGGCCTTCTCTCATGGCTCCAGCATGCAATATGGTCTGTAGCTTCAAAATATACAGAGGTAATTGCTGCTTAGCTTTTTGTTCTGTGTTCGCAGCTGTTTGTGACAGTTAGTCACATGAACCACAAATTTTCAACGTAGCCTCCAGTTAGCACCAGACTGTACATACCCCGTATAGTAACTGACTTGCTGTCAGTAACCTGATAAAGAAATGCTGGATCCTGTGGTGGTCATTGCTTTTCTAGAAATGTTTTTGGTTGTGAGAGTTGTCTTTCTCCACCAACACACAATTCAGACATAAGTCATATGGTTAACATATGACTGTAGCTAAGGAAGCACTTTAGAATCTATTTCTTGGTTTCAAAAGACAGCTGAGCACATCATGTGCTGATCTCTTTGGCTCTCAAAGCACTCGAGGCTGTAGATGAGGCAGTCAGATAAGGGTGCTCTGCTGGTGAAGGGGACACCTTGGCTAAGCAACTGGCCTTGCATCACGTATCCTGCCAGCTTTGCATTATTGGTAAGCAAAGGCAACACAAAATTCAGGCATCCCATGGCAGCAACTGCTGTAAAGTGATCCAGTCTCTGCAGAGACAAAAGTCATTCTGGCAGCCTGAATAAAAGGAATTTGAGGAGGAAACCTGTGAAGGGCTGATGCCTGCACTTTTTAGGCAGACTTAATGATGGGAGCACTAAGAAGAAAATTTAAAAGTGCGTGGTGGGAAACTTCTACAGTGTTCTTAATTTCTCGTTCAGCAGGGGAGGTTTTAGTAAGCTAGTTTTTGGCAAAGACTGGATGGCTGCTTAAGGAAGCCTGCTCATGTGGAGCGTTCTTGTCAGGCTTGTGTTTTAGTGGGTTCAGTTTACTTCCTTTCCTAAATTTCTTAATGTGGAAAACCAAAAACACACTGTATTACTAAACCCATTTTTTTTTCCATTTGTATTAGCTGTAGGTTAAAGCACACAAAGGTATTTTTAAATGTTGTTTAATTTGTAGCTGTAAATATGGATTATCATAAAAATAAATGTTACATAACCTCTTACTCCAGTCCTACACTAAATGGTCTAAGAATCATAGGACATTCTGAATACAAATGTTAAATTTTACTTCTTCATGCAACCTTTTCAAACTATTTTGCCTATAGCAGTTCCATAGTGTTCAGACTGCCAGACAGGTCGATATTAATGTATACAGTATTTTACTCAGCTGATGTATTAATCCTTGTGATCTTTAAGGGCTTGATCCTTGTAAAGCTTCAATTCAGTGTTCTCACTGACTGGCACCAAAATAGTTTTTCTAGTTAGCAAGTGTGCAGAAGCATCAAGTATTGATATTGTTTTTTTTAGTCCTGTGTAATCGAACTGAGTTAATTGATGCAGTGCAACGAATGTGTTATGTAAGACAGCTTCTTTCCAGTGAGGTAAATTTTCTGGTATTTCTCAGCTTCCATAGATTCTGCCTTCTCTCTTCGCTATAAAGTGTAAATAGGCTGCCCCAGTGGAACACACACCTGCTAAAATCACCGCAGGATTTCTCTGACACACCCTTTCCTGTACTGGATGTGTGGAAGTCCCCTTAAGGCTCCTTCTCTCTTCAGTTTCTAATTCCCATCTGCTTCTGCTACGTCTCCTCCTTCAATCAGGTACTGACCAGGGCAGGGAGCACTGTATATATTTTGGGTATTAATTACTGCAGCAGCAGTGCTGTAAATAGCATGGCTCAATTGTTCTGGTGCTAGAGCTACTCGTTGCTTGAACTCAGTAGATAAGAGAAGACGAAGCTTTACGTATCAATCTGATATGAGTACTTCTGGAAAAAAATTATAAACTCTGTGCCTTTTGCACCCCAGTGGCTGCAGCAATTATTTCTCTCCTTGTAGCATGGACTCCCTCCAAATGGTGGAGGCTGTAGCATGTCTCATGGCCGGGAACGTTTGCTGTCAGTGCTGCGTGAAGCTCTGTTAGGCTGAAGTAACACAAATGCGCTCTTGTTGCAGACAGCACTGAAGATTATGTATTATGTATCCTGTTGTTAAAAGATACAGGTTTAGATGTATATTAAAAATTCACGACGCAATGGTATTTTGTCCACCATACTGGATTTTTTTGAGGAGAAAAAGAATTGTCTTGCAGTCCAAATTGCCTGAAGACTTGTTGCAGTATTTTTTTTCCTGCATAGAGGAATTTTCTTTACATGCCTGACTTTTTACAAGTTAATTACCTTAAAGAGAAGTACCTTCTGCATATAGTATGACAAACTACCAGATTATGAAGAACTGTCTATGCATCAAACATGACTTTCTAAAATTTTATTGTGTGGAAAAGGTCCAATAAACTTATACAGATGTAGTATTTTGGCAGAGTTAGCATGTCCCAAGAGTTTATTTTTCCTTGTGGAAATGCAGGAACCATTACAATCTATTGAATGTTGACACAAAAAAAAATAGAGAATTTTGCTTAAATATATCTCAGGTAACAACTCTCAGAAGGCTCTTGAGGGTTCATAAATAACAAGAAATATTTTAAGGAGCTACCAAGGGCAAGTAGTGGAACAGTTTCTGGATTTCTATTTAATTAAGGAGTAGTAAGAAATAAGGAAAAATGCCAATTGCTTAAGCAAGTAGTAAATTCTAGAATTACTTGTTATAGATCACAAAACTTGCTGTTAAATTGTTCTAGATTCATAGAATATCCCAAATTGGAAAGGACTTACAAGAGCAGTGGAGCGGAACTCCTGGCTCCATATATTGTTGCCAACACAGCAAAAGACGTTTGTTATTTCGTTCCTGGTGTCGCTTAGTTACAGCAGCATGATCTAGGTCGGTACAAGAGGAATGAGGAGCATTTTGTAACTTGGTGCAGTTTTGGGTCCACTTTGTCAGAGGTACTGAGCCCCAGGCAGCTGCTGACCCCTTTTTAATTTAGGTTCTTTTGCATATGTGAAATCACACTTAGTTGCACTTCTGAAAATGCAGGCATTCAACAGTGTTTCTTACAACATTATCCTCAATCTTTCTCTGGCACTACTACAGAAATGTTGAGGATGCTGCTTCAGCAAAAGTGATCCTGCAGTAACTGAAGTGGCGTTTTTACAAGTGGTGTTCTAAATACTTTGAACTAAGATTTGAGCTAGAGGTAGACGAGGAACAAACCTAGGCTCTGACCTTTCCTGAACTTGGAAATTTGAGATTGAATTCTTCTGTTTTCCAGGTGTGCTTTTGACTCGTATACAAGAATGATGGTGGAATGCAAATTGTATTTTCTTTTAGTGCCGCTATCCTAAAGAATATTGAAATACTGTGAACCTTATGAAGTGAGGTTACGATCTGAGATCTCCTCCATAAAATAAACTTCCTGGAGGAAACTAATTGCAATGTATTTGAATATTGAGTTTTTTCAGGTGGTGACTTTAGCCATAATTACACCCAGAAGAATATGTTTGCTTTCCTCCTGAACTAAAAGGCTTTCAATAACCCTGAGTTAGTCACAGAAGTGATAGTCATTCTACACAGAGATTCCTTCCATCTTGCTTTATTTCAGCTGGATGTCTTTGTAGAATAAATCTTGATTAAAATCTAAAATTATTTCACTGCCTTGTTACTTTACTGAGCTAGCTCACCTGAGTAAATAGTTTTCCATCACACAGAACAGTGTCAGTCCAGTGAAGACGGTCATTTGTGGCAGAGGTGAACAGGATGTCATCTCTTTCAGAAGAAGCAACTGCAACTTAATAGATCATGAAGTTGTGCAACATACATGAGCACATTTTACATAAAAAGATAAGGCATTATTTTCTGTGAATTGTTTTCAGAGCAAGTGTTCGCAGAATAATTGCATGAGACTTGATCGGTGTGACGCGTCTGATGTTATCGTTTAGACACCTGAATTGAGGCGTGTACTGAGCTGGAAGTCTTGCAGTGCTTCTCAGGCCTTTGTCAGATCTCTGGTGATCAGTCTGCTGCCATTCTAACAGGTGTGGGACCAAAAATACATACGATGAAATTATGCTGTGATGTTTTATCCACTATGTGAAGATCAGTCCCAGTTTACTGTATTTAAAGAATGCGCAACTGAACGGGCCAGTTTCCAAATGCGTTTTGAAATTGCACGGTAGGTCATGCATCCATGATCCCCGTCAGTGAGAGGAAAAGTAAACCCAATGAGAAAGAATAAGAAATGAGTCGGACAGTATTTGCTGTAGTGTTTAAGGATGCTGTTTCTGTAGCATGGGATAAAGAGGATGAACGCTTTTGCTGTCCTTTGACCTACATTGCTCTACACACATGGTTCAGCTGCTTAAGGATGAGCTTTTGCATCCGTGAGTGAGAAAGTGGAAGGAAGTGCTTTGGTTAAATTTGTGTCATTTGTTTACAATCACTGCTATAGCATGAGGCATTCAAAAGCAGTTTTACCATGATGTCTGTGAATAAATAGCCTATATGCAAAAGTGGGAAAACACAGTAAACGTTGTGGAATCAAACAATGTGAAAGTGCCTGATGAGTTTGTGAGTAGGTGAGTGCTTTGAATGATTGAATGAGCGTCAGTTCGCTGTACGGAAAGATAGTTATGCAATATTTGTACATGACAGATGCGGCACCGGCTTAACTAACCTGGTGTGGATTTGCTGGGTGTGCATAGGTTAAAAATGCATTCACACTCATTAACTGTGACTAGAACATATAAAAACACTTCAAAGTTGAGAAGGCTAGTCCTTATATTTTAGTTACCTATTTAGTTGCCTCTGCACTGAGAAGTCACAGCAATACCAGTGACATGAAATAAGTAGCAGAATACCTGCTTCATGGAACTTGTCTCAAAACTAATTATTTTATTTTTGATGTGAGAGAGTCACAATCACTCATTTGTCCAGAGTGGCAATCACAAAAATACGTGGACTGTGGGAGTCATGACTGCATGACTAACCAAATTAAATGTGAGCCTGAAGAACTGAGAAATATTGCAGTTTCCTTCTGGTTCTCTTCTTGAAGAAGGCAGCTGGCTATATAAACTTTTATTTCCACATGCAGTGCTGTTACCCTTACAGCAATCAGTGCTGCCTTCCAACAGTGTAATTCTGATAGGGCAGTGTAATTCTGATAGCAAGCAAACATGTTTCTGAGCAGATGTGAGCTAGTGGTTATCTAGAACACTTCCATAATGAGGTGGTATGAAACTGATGCCAGTACTTGTGAACTTCAATGCTCAGCTTATTTCAATGAACCTGTAACTACTGTTAGTTGGGAATTGCACACTATTACAAACTCATCCAGAGATTAAAATAAAACAAATGATAAATCTCGCTTGTGCCAGGGGAGGTTTAGGTTGGATGTTAAGAAAAAGCTCTTCTCTGAGAGAGTGCTCAGGCTCTGGAACATGCTGCCCAGGGAGCTGGTGGAGTCGCCATCCCTGGAGGCGTTCAAGAAACGTGTAGATGTGGCACTCAGGGACATGATTCAGTGGGCATGGTGGGGTTAGGCTGATGGCTGGACCTAGATGATCTTAGAAGTCTTTTCCAACCTTTATGATTCAGTTTGTAACCAACACTTAATAAAATATCTTCTTTTTAAAAATTAATTCTACAATATTATGAGTACATTAAAACCTTATGGTTAATGCAGTCCTCTTACTGCTTTCTCTCTAGGGTAAATCAGTTAAGATCTATTATAAATCTTAGATCTTAAAGACATTGCTATATGTTGAGACAAATTTATGCACATCTAATTGAGAGCAGAAATGATCAGCAAACATCAGTCGAATGATTTGTACTAACCTTGACATGGCTGCCTAATGAAATTATGCCTTGTCACTAGTGGTATGTGTTAATTTCATTGGATTTGCCTATGAATAATCTTCTTCACAAGATCTGAAAGCAGTACCATGTAGTCATCTTTTCATATATTCTTAGCCATTGCATGGAACTCTGTGAATTAACTTCTTAGAGAAAAATAGCATCTCGCCTTTTGGAAGAAGGAAGCTTAAATGTCAGGAGTGACATCATCAGACTTAATGATACCGGAGGTGTGCACACACCACACATCACAAGACTGCGTTTCATAAAGAGTATAGGGAGTACGCAGACTCCAGCTATTGTCTCCACATTCTGTGGAGCTGCCAAAGAGCATAGATTGTGTTTTTCACCTACGTCCAAGATTTGCTGCATCCTTTGCTTTCTATTTGGTGTAGATACTCGTTAAAAGTGTGGAAGCAGATTCAATTTGTTAACCACTTTGGCGAGGTTCTGTCAGTCCATTTTAAAATCCCAGTTCTAATAAATTCTTCACTCACTTCTATTGCTGCTAATGCCACTGGCTGAATTGAAGGGCTCCATCTGCTAGGCTGGTAAATTTATCATGGAGAATGGTGCAGACTTGAATTTTTTTTTTCCTCAATGAGATCATACCTTGGTAGTGACTCACACAGAAACAGCACTTAGCGGAAGAACTTAGCAGAAGAACCCTTCCTTAGAGGGTTTATCTCAGATGTGTGAATGAACAATTAAAAGCTTTTTAATATAGGAATAGTATTACTACATGGTTTCCAATTGTTGGTGATTTTTTTTTCAGTGCCATTTTTTTTGTAGCTACTACTTCTGTAGCCTTCCACAGGTAACATAGAACATGAGCAAGCATAGTAGCTGTTTGTTTATTTTTCTTGGCTTTTCAAGTCACTGTCATCTTCTGAGAAACAGGACTGAACTATTACATTGCTTCATTTTTTGTGTGATCTTCTCAAGCATTTAATGGTAGTTCTTTTGTCATTTCTCAAATGGTTTGTATTAATTTGTGTGATTTTCCCACTTCATCTTTGTGTTCACTGAAATGTAATTTTACCATGCTTGACTGTGACTGCACATATGCTCTCTGTTTCCTGCACTGTACTGTTTGTCAGAGGCTCTTGCCATAGCACTGAGTGTGCTTTTGGATCTCACACTTACGAATGTTTGGTGATCTGCTGAGTACTGGCACTGTGAGCCATGTTACGGAGGTATTCCCCTTTTCGTTAGGGTGTCTTCTTCTGTGAGACAGAACAGTGCCGAGATGCAAAGATTTCCCGTGTAGAGCTATGTACATTCTTCAACTTCTCCTGTGCATGCTTTCCTTTACCTCTTTTGGCAGGCGTGTCGTGTCACTGGTCTAGTTTGTAGTGTCATTCGCCATACAGCCCCATGGGGTCACTTTAAATATTTTTGGATATACTTATCATAGATCAAGATAAATTGCTGCTATTGTGACTTTAATTCACCTGCAAGCCGAAGTAGCTTCATATCTACAGACAACTAACTCTCGTCTAACTGTTCTGATCTTTACTTGTGCATTCCTCACATTCGTTGTGCCCTGTCTGAGCATACTGAATGCTTTCAGGCTACCAGTTTGCAAGAGACTGATAGTGTTATAAGAGAATGATCTGCATTAAAAAGCAGAGACAAATCTTCCCATTTTTCTTTGTCTGTGGACTACTGATATTTTTGCACCATAGTTCTTCAGGCATGAATTTCTTACTGAAGTCTCCTCTCTGTACCCTGGTCTGCGTTATCTAAAACTGTACACAGCTTGAGAAAGTTGTAATGTCTGAGAGACTGCAGTTTAAATAGTCTCTGCAGATAGAGTGTTCTCTCAGTAACTAGAGGAAGGTGGAAAGGTACGTGCCAGACATGGTTAGTCCCAGTCTAAGAGGTGATGTCAATATGGAGGAGAGCACTGAGCCCATTCACATTTCTGTGGATAATATTCCAGAAGGTAAACAGCTCCTAGGAAGTGATATAACGAGTAGCGTATGGGGGATTGGACTAGATGATCTTTCGAGGTCCCTTCCAATCTCTAACATTCTGTGATTCTGTGTACCATTGCAGTAAACTATAGCGTTAACCTGTTTTACCTGAATTGCTGCATTTTTAACAGTAACATTATTTCTTGCTCTTTGACTTCTAATATATCTTGAAATGAGTGAAAATGGATGTATGAAAAACGCTTTCTAACCTAGACGTGACCTGAATTTTCAGTGCTCTCTGGAAAAGGACATAATCTTTCCAGTTAGAGCTGGTCTGTGAACAGGGGAACAAACAAACAAACAAACACAGTAATTTAAGTGAGCTATTGAAGATGAATAATTGTAAACTTTATCTGATGGTGGAAAAAATAATACAGTTCAATATTAGTATCTATCGTCTGTCTAAAGTTTGTCCAAATTTTATTGCATTTTCTAAATAAATTCATCATGTTTAAAGTCTGTATGACTGAAGTTTTTGACAAAAAAACACCTCAGCTCTTTACTGGGCTTTCTGTGTACAGTGAAATATTAAGTAATGACAGTAACCTTATTTGCTGTCCAAACCATTTGAGCTTGCTGACATAAACTAGAATACTTGTAAGCAGACAGACTTAGTGGAAAAAAAAACTTTACTGTGGCTTCTCAACACCAAAAAAAAAGTCTGAATTTTATGTTGTGTTGTAACTGAGATGGAAAATGAATTACTTGGGACTGACAGGTAGCATGCATTTTGGCATGGTGAAGTCAAGTTTTCTGTAGGAATTTACCATCACAGAGAATTTTGGTGTTATTGCTTCTCTGGCCGAAGATTAACTTTCTCACTTTAAATTTTAGGGTTGATAAGACTTCTTCCAGGAGTGTCTTTGAATAATGAGGATAGAGCTGTGTGCTGGGGCCTGTGCTGTACTGCCTTTGCTTTCTGAAAACTTGTGCAGTGTTGTAAGCAAGTAGAGGAATTTGTATTTCTTGCTACAGTGTAGTGGCTCAGCTAAACTCCTTTTATAAAAGGAACACTTTATTTGGTTCACATAATCTAACAACAAAGCTTCTGTAGTACTAAGTTTGCATAATGAATTTTACTTGAAAGGGTGACTCCTAATTCTAAACCTGTATGTCTGAATTAATGTCTGATAATCAGAGCAATAGGAACCTTCAGAAGAAGGTTCTGTTCTTTTGTTAGTAATGACTCATTCTGTGGGTTTTCTTGGAGTTTTCAAAGAATAAGTTTGGATGACGACAGTGTGGAATAGGTTGATTTGCAGTGATGTTGCATTAATACTGTCATTAGGCAAGCTTAGTGCCAAATTTGCAAATGCGTTATTATATTCACTACGCAGTCCACCCTGGATATTGGAATCAAAATTGTAGGCCAGATAAAATACCATAGGGTTAACGGGGGGAAAAAAAATCAATATATCTTAATAGTCAAGTTGCTGCAATGCACTACTGCCCTGTGAAGTTCTGGTGCAAAAAGCTGAAACAAAAATATCCAGTGACAAATCATATAGGTGGTTCTTTTTTTCTCAAGCAGGATGAGTTGACTGCTGGCTCACAGCTGCAGCCCTGCTCCTTAAACGGAGGAATTGCTGTGTGGCAGAACAGACATTGCAGTGAAGATATCTCCATCCCTTTTTGCCCTCCCAGAGAGCATATCACAATAAATGCGAAAGGTACGTGTGCAGGAAGGCAAGAATATCCCAGCAGCTCAGGGCAGGTTCATGAAATATACTGGATGGGGACTTGATGCAGCACACAGAGCCAAGTCAACAACTGCTTTTGAACTAAGGGTGAAAAATAAGTCTTCCCTGTCTCATACCTTCTTGCCAGAAGTAAGCAGTATGTGAAAGATCCTTCTAATAAGGGTGGAAATCTGTACGCTGTACATGTTCCTGTACAGGAGTAAGAAGAACCAGTTGTGCTCCCATTCTTATGGGATTTATGTTAAATTTATGTTTGGGTATTTATACTTCTTTTGAAGAAACTTACCTACTTCTGTTTCAGGTAAAATAGTTGATTGGGACTGTACCTTTCAGTGCCCTCCCAGCACTAACAGGGATACCTTTCTTGACATTCTTCTTGCTATAGTGCAAATAATAACAATAAAGATGCAGCAGGAAAGGTTTTTAGTGAAGCTGATACAGCTTGTGCTGATGTTGCCACGGGAATCATCATGTCCTTGCTGCTATCATCTCTTACACTAGTTGACTACAGCTTTTTTTACAGATATTAACTTTAATTTATGTAGGAATTGTACCTCATGAGTGACCTGACTTCTCTATCTGAGTGTGCTAGGCTGGCAGTACGTCAAAATGGCCAAACTCCTGCCATCTCCCCACTGCTGTCCTTCTGGAGACAAAATAAACTTTGTCATTCAAATACACGGATACCTAATCTATGCTAAAACCTGACGAGCTGATGACCATCTGAAGAAGGAATTCTACTGAAAATATTTCAGTTGCATGACATTTAAGTTGTTCTGGAATTGTAATGGTCTCTCTGAACAACAAACTGTGGAGCAGAAACATTTGTACAGCTTTCAAATCTACAGATGGGTTTTCAAGCAAAATGTACTTACCTCGTAATATCTCTGCTGTCCTTGGCCTTTGTTCAGCAGTGACTGAAGACCATGTCTGCAATAATTATAAATGGAAGCTGGCCTAGGACCCTGGCGTCGTTATTCAGGAGGCCTGAATTCTAAGAGGTGAGATTAGTTTGGGAACTCGTTGTGCCAGGTAGAGCTAATCCATCAAAATCATTTCATAAACTGAAGTGACTGCTTACATGGGGACAGCTGATTTACTGTAAAAGCAAAGGGACTGTATGTTTCGAAATATATGTAAAGAAGTCTCTGGAGTATCATCAATGTTTGATCTTTGAGCTTAGCTATTTCCACGAGTGGAAAGTTATTGCTTTTCATAGAATTGAAGGGGTTGGAAGGGACCTCAGGAGATCCTCCAGACCAACCTCCCTAAAGCAGGTTCCCCAGGGCAGGTTGTGCTGGAAAGCGTCCAGGCAGTGTTGAATATCTCCAGGGAAGGAGACTCCACCACCTCTCTGGGCAGCCTGTGCCAGGGCTCTGTCACCTTCACAGCAAAGACATTGTTCCCCATGTTCAGACAGAACCTCCTGTGTGCCAGCTTGTGCCCATTGCCCCTTGTCCTGTTGCTGGGCACCACCAAGCAGAGTCTGGTCCCATCCCCTTGACATCCATTTGGATATTGGTAAGATCTCCTCCCAGCTTTACCTACTCCAGGCTGAACAGCCCCAGGTCTCTCAGCCTTTGCTCATAATGGAGATGCTCCAGGCCCCAGTCATCTTTGCAGCCCTCCACTGGACTCTCCCCAGCAGTTCCCTGTCTGTGCTGAACTGGGGAGCCTCACCAGGGCAAAGCAGAGGGGGAGGATCACCTCCCTTGACCTGCTGACCATGCTCTTTGTAATGCACCCTAGGGATCCCATTGGTATTCTGGGCCACAAGGGCATGCTGGTGGCCCATGCCAGCCTGTTGTCCACCAGGATGCCAAGTTCTTTTCCTCAGAGCTCCTTCCCTTTTGTAATGGCAGTATACTATAAGAACAGGTTGTTGATGGAGGAGCATCTGAAAGGATGCCTTTTCCCCAGTTCTGCCCCTATTGGCACACAAACTTGCATTGGTTTACAGACGTGAAGATATTAAACTTCTTACACATTATCAGTGTAACCCTCTAGAGAGCGAAGCCTGGTTAAGCAATTCATATATTGAGTGCTAGGCAAATATTATCATAATTTTATTACCTTGTGCCAGTGCCACTCATTGGGCATTATTTAAATTTTGATAGCAGCTCAAGTAGTGCTAAAAATAAATTCATCTGTTTTGTTTTTTCTTTTACAACAGACAAATGAATAGACATTATCATATGTTGAATAGATAGCAAAAAGCCAAAAAAAAAAAAAAAAACACTGTCTTAAAATTTGTCTAAAGCTTGCTGTCATATTGTGAGGTTGGATATACACTTGGTATTTTTTCCCCTCCACCCCTATTTTGTTTCCTTTATAACCTTTTTTAATACAAATGTTCTGCTAAATATAACATGATAGTTTGGTGAGTAAACAGTGGGCCCCCTTTTGCATAAATGGTGAACATTCGAGGGGAAAAGGCTAAAAAGTGGTAGCAAAGGGCTGCTGAGATGATATTTAGGGCAGGAAATACAGGGCAGAAGCCCTGAGCGTGTCCATCAGTCCAAAGAAATGAGGTTGAGCATGCGGATATGCCGATACGTTCTGACTTTGTTGCAATAAATTTCAAAAAGTCAAGTAATGGTCCAGAGGCTGCCTAGACTTCCTGGCAGTAGGGGAGTGGTAAGACTCTTTACATCTTTTCAGTGGCTCAAGCAAGGGCAAAAGGACATGGAAAAAGACAGTGAGAACAAATGACGTCTGGTGTACGGTACTGTGGATTCAACACCCTGTGGCTGCAGTGCTCCAGAATGAATGCTGCTTTTTAGAAGTGAAAATACTGAGGCTAAGTGAATTGGCATTGAAAATTCTCTGAACATCGCTGTGGGAGCAGTTTTTACTTGCTGTGAAAGCTCTTTCTGTATAATTAACAGATAGGAAAGATGTAGAACTACTGCGCAAGCTAGCGCGAACCTCTCGGTGCTGCCCTCTGCTTACCGTGTCCAGTGAACAAGGCATGCAGGTAGCAGTGCTAGTGGGAACCATGGGTTAAATTCTCTGATCCAGATTCCTGAAGCTGTAATGAAATAGATGGACAAATAGCCATGCGAATCAACTTGACAATATAACAATTAAGTCTTGATGTCTCCCTATTCTTTAAAGGGACTTCCTTTTTTTGGGGGGAGGTGGTGGGAGGTAGGAGGGGGAAGTGAAAAAGTTTGTGGGTTTTTTGTTGTTGTTTGTTGTTAGCAGCAAGAATTAGCAGCAAAAATACACTGCTCTTCCTACCAACAAATGGCTATACGATCTGCTTTCACATAAGGTAGCATGCTACCAAATAGCAAGACTAAAAATATTTTGCTGTGAACATTCACACAAAATGTCATTTTTTTATTTTATTTTTTTAATGTTGTGAAGGCCAGGGGAACCCAAAACTCGAAGAATCATAGTTAGTGTCTAGGTCAGTATGTTTTGTTGGAGAGTGCAAGAGGTTTAAAGAAAAAATAGTGTATCAGTGGCAAGAGAATGGAAAACATCAAACAGCACACTGAGGGGAAAATAACGGGTAAAGCTGATAGTGCAGGAATCTCTGAGGAAACTGCTTAAGGTAGATAAGGCATTAGAAGTAATGCTTCTACAATGAGTGGATAAGCTATTAAAACTCTCCCTGGAAGTTGTAATCATACTGAAGATTGCACTGGGAGAGAGGACGACTGAATTAAAATAAATAATCAAGTAAAAGTTGTAAGGTGTTTTTCAGAAGCTAAGAACTAGGCCATATTGCTCCGTTCCATGCCAAAATCTCTTCAAGAAAATCTACCCTCAAGGAAGGGCATTTTGTTTTGGGGCTGGCTTATTCAATAACCACTGCTGGTTTTAGGACAGATGGAATCTGACTAATAGCAAGAAAACCATTAGCTCTAAGTACAGCCATTATAATTGAAACTGACGCCTCCGGGCGTCTAAGAGAAAGCCAAGAATCCTGGCTGTGGGTATGCTCTTACAGTGGGGCATTTCTTACTTCCTGCATGTAGACTTAATAGTTACCAACTGCAGTGCTTCTGGAGCAATCAATCAAATTTAGGCCTCAGATCTCCTGCCTTGTGCCTAATGATTTATAACAGTGGAATATATACAGGTTTCTGTCTTCATCTTTTCAGGTTCTCTAATATTGTTGTCTTCAATGGAGAAAAGGATTCTATCAATGGCAATTAAATCTCAGGCTGCAATTGGTATACCCGTAGGTACACTGCAACCAGATTGGCACTGGGCAGATTAGCATGGCTATTTGCAAAGAATGGTATGTAATGTCGGGATTTACACATCCAGTAATGATCTGGGAGGTCAAAAAGCCCTCGTGCTGGTTGGTGACATATCTCTGCCCAGTGAAATCCACATAAAATATTCTGGGAGCAGGTTTTGTCTTCACGTTTCAAGCTGTCTTTGTATTTGGCATTATTGCAAATACTGCTAGCGTAGGCTACAAGGTTAGTCTGTAGATTGAACATATGAATCTTTAATACTTTTCTCAGTAAGAAATCTAGTTTGGCTCTAAAAGCACAATTTCTTTCTTTATATTTTTTTTCTTTTAAGATACCATTACCATTTTAAAGACAAATCACTTGGACTTCTAACAGTCTGTGTGTGGAATTCAATGTCCAGATGTGTGCTTCAAAATAAGGCACAAGTGTAGCTTAAATTGGAAATTTTATCCATAAAATAGTATGTCCTTTGGTTTAAATTGCATGGGGAGGTTTCAGATGGTGGATTCTGATTTATTATTGGATCAATGACTGAATTCCTGTGATAGAAGTCTGACACCATCTATGTCCCAGTATGTTTTATTGTTCTTTCTCCTTAGAGAATAAACACTGTGAGATCTTTTTTTATATGGAAGATAACTGTATAGATGTAATAGCATCCAAAGCCTGAGGATTAAAGACATCAATTCTGTATGTAGAAAATGGCTCATTCTTGATGAAGGCTTCTTGGCTGCTCGTTCTGCCCGTAATCCACATGTATATCTCTGTATACATTGAGAAGAACCCTCGGCAGACAGATAATTTTATTAAGGGGAATACAAATACTAGATAGGAATGAAAGATGAAGCTTGATTTGATCATTTTCTAAATGTTTGACTGCTATCATTAGTTTTCTTTTTAGAGGTTAAACTGATTATAAACGGTATTTTGCTACAGACATCTTTGTATTGGAAACGCTTTTCTCTGCCATGAGAAGAAAGGATCTTTATAAGAGTATTTTAATTGGTTATTGGAAAGTCATACTTGTCTTACGTGTAATGTAAGATGTGAGGATGCGTTCTTTAGATCTAAGGCCTCTTCAGAATCTGTGGTTTCATTTTTGGCACACTTTACCTATAGCTGGAAAGGCAATCAGAAGTAACCTGTCCAGTGGTGTGCAATCTGTGACCGCTCTAGTTTATGCTGGAATAATGCCTTGCGTAAATGCATTAGCAGTTGTGTTTCTGTGTACGGAATGTTTCTTAATACTACTTTGTACTTTAAAAAAAAAAAAAAAAAAAGTTTCATGACTTCCCTTGGTTGTAAAACAGGCTGTCACAACAGCATTGAAATTGCCTAGATTTCTGGTGTGGTTATATATACAGAATTTACTGTGCAGAACTATACGTTTCTCAAGTATTTAAAAAAAAAAAAAAAAAAAGGAGAAGAAAAAAAGGAAGAATACCTACATTTGAGTTTAAATTGTGATGTTACTGTTTTCTGCCCTGTGGTAGAAATAGGTCTAGTCTATGATTCAGAGGTGAAATAATGAATTAGTTGAAAAGTTGTGGAGCTGCAGGGGAAAAAAAAAATGCAATTAGCTGACTCGTAAAATGATTAATGTAATAAGCATGAGATTTTTCAAGCAGTTGAAGCAGACACAGCATTTCAATTCCTGAAATATCAGTTGTTTTCCTGTGAGAAACTCCAGATTGCAAACAACAGCAAGGTGGGGGGGAAAAAAATAAGCAAGCAGGTAAAATGCTCTTGGCAGATCATAAAGCCAAGATATTTTAAGCAATTATCTCTTCAAATTGCATTTTTTGTTGTCTGGTGCTGATCTTGGGAGCACACCTGATTTATCAAAGGAAAATCTTTACTTCCTTCCATGTGACTGTTTGACAGTCTTCTTACCTGGAACATAAACTGACCTCGCTGCAGGCATCTGATTGCCTAATCCCATCAGGTGGGTGTTGGTGCTGCCCTTCGGGTAAAGCAGGTGGAAGCTGCAGAGCCTTTTTAGCGAAGCGAAGCATTGTTCTAGGAGCCTTAGATTCACCAAACCCTTACTGCTACCTGCTGCAGGGAGGGATAATAGAAAACTTCTGTAAACAAAGCCCCCCCCCCACCCCAGCTTGTGTTCTTCTTGGCTGTGTTTCCTGTTCCATGGATCATTTTGTCTGTCCCACTGTGCGCTATACCTAAAGGGATTGCGTCCTGAATGAGTCTGTGTACGTGAACCAGAATGGTCTAAAATGGTATTTTTGTGACATATGCCAAGCTTCTCAGGGGGTGTGTGACAGGTTGCTTTTTATAATTCATCCTCCTGCTTAATAGCTTTCCCTGCCTGGGATTTTACAGAAATGCAAAAATATTCCTCAGTTACTTTGCGTTTAGATCACTGCTCCTTCAGTCTGCACACAGCTTTAGAAATGTGTACCCTGAAAACAGAACCTCTCTTACCCCAAATACCATGGACAATTGTGTGCAGAGGGTAACAATATTTCTCCAGATAGCTGGAAGTGCCCTGAGGTAGTTGCACCTGTATATGGAGTGACTGTACTATGTGCATTTACCTATTTTTGTTAAATATTTGGCTATTGGAGGCAGATCCAGGTTATCCAGGTGGTGGTGTGATGTAGCATCTGCCCAATGTGGCTCTTTATTTGCATGCTGGAGCGAGCATGTGCCTCTGCCCCTCACTGAGCAGGCAGATGGTATCGATAACCTTGATGTACAGCACGCAGCACGCACTCTGGAGGGGTTTACTTCTTGTGAAAACATGCAGGGCTTTGAATTCTGACCATTGCTTCAAACTGTTTTCAGACACTAGGAGGAAAAGAGAACCTAGGTTACTGCAAAATGTGTGATAGATAAGCAGGTGAGCACACAGAGGATATGTTCAGCCCAAACGCTGGCTAGCCTTAGGCTCTGCAGCAAGTGCAGCAGCTGTGGCTGAGCACTGACACCAAGCTGATCTTTTTACATATCAGAGATCCAACTGCGAGAGATGGGAATAAGCATTTATTGGGCAGCAGTGGCTGTAGATGGTCCAGGAATAGCTATAACGAGCTCTTTGTGGAAACCATATGCCAGCAGCTACACTTCTGTGGTATGTATCATGGAATATATCATCTATGGAAGATATTTATTGCTGCTTCTCGTGGACTGACAGATGTGTCTGCTTGAGTTTAGCAGTTTAACTTTAGAAGACAAAAATTGCATCCACTACCTAAGGAAGTGACTGTTTTCGATGTTCCTGTCCAGGCTTGCTCTTAGAGTTGATTTTTTTTAGTTTATTTTTTGACATGGTTGCTAGAAGTGTCTGTATGTGTGTGTAGTCTTACAGAGGCCTTTACAGTCACCGCTACGATGAGCAATGCACGCCGAGAGCTGGAATGAAGGCCTCATAGGGTGGGGTCTTCTCCACACGGATGAGTGCATGCAGGCAGAGCTTTGACAAGTGCATGTAGAAGATAGGCATAAAATAAACAGGCATCTGCAGTATTCTATCTGCTAAAGATAGCTGAGAACTACATTAATAGGAATTGAAGGAAATACAGGCTGAAGGAACTATGGCTAGCTGTATGTGGATTACTGGCGGTTACCTGCTTCATCACTAAGGAATACCGTGGGAAGTGGACACCCAATGTCACCATTGTTGGTTGAAAACGGTGCCTGGAAACATCTTAGCCCTTTATAACTAACATTGGATCTTGCAGCTGGTGATTTGTGTGTTTACTCTTGTAATAACTCATCTTCATGATGCTGTTTTTTGTCAGACATGGTATACTCTCATGCATGATCTGCAGTTAGATCTGTTAGTCTAAGTACCAGCCCAATTTTAGTTTGTGTAGTTCTGACTCCAGTTTTAAGCTTTATACTGTTTAGGACTTCAACTGAAACTACTTTTTCCATTTTGGTAATGGGAAATCACTTCTGAACTCTCCTTGCTTTTCTGCAGTCAGGAAGTATTTGTAGGAAAAGAGCTCCTGCAGCCTACACAGACAACTCTTGCACATGTCAGTGATGATTTTGGTTGCGCCTTCTTTACTTAGGCAAAAGAATCTTAACGCTATTTTGTAGTGTTTTCCGTATTGCTAGGGCATACAGGGGATTCTATTTGTAGTGTCTTTAACCTGTCCAGGCCATCTTCTCTTTCGAGGATATGAGTATGCAGCATGTATGATCAGTGGGATGGGGCAGACTGAAGTTTGGAGCATTAAGAATGACGAAACCAAGGGTGTTCAACACATTTATAACATGAAACCACTATTTAAAAACAAGGAGTACAATTGAAATCCTTTATCCTCTGTCTTAAGTGACCACGAATCCTTAGGCCTTACTGTGAGCTTTGAACCGTTATAACTCATGGAATTTCTTGAAAGGCTGTGTCTTGTGATGCATCTGGTTTAGTGGTGGCGTCTATTCTGAGAGTCGGAGTGCTGTAAAAACGTAAGGTAAGCTGACGCACTGCAATCAAAAAGATCTGCTTACATGCTAGACATGATGCAAAGCAGAACATATTGTAGGAATGTAAAGAGTAAAATATAAACAGCTAGTGCAGAAAGTGCATATATAAATGCATTTATGAACTTCTGAGGTATGGTGCTATCAAATACTATGGGGATATCACATTTTACTGATCTGTGTTGCTCTTCTATAGAGGAATCAAGTACCTTGCTGTAAGTGCTGGTCTGGGATTCCTGTGCACTAGTACAGCTGATCTTCAGTAATTAGAGATACGGGTCTGCATCAATCACCTACCACTGCTAGCACAAAAGCGATCGAGATTTGTATATGAGGCAGCATAAGAGGAGAAATGGTCCTTACTAGAAGTTGTTTTCTTGTAACACATGCGATATGATACAAAATATGATGTCAAATACTGGAGGTTAGAGAGGGTATTTTGGGAAATTATTTCTACCAAGCATTGAGCTCTGGTTAAGAGCAAGAATAGAAAAACAATAGTGCTCATTGTGTGAGAAGGACATTGATTTTTGTTCTTGGTTATATACAACGAAACTCAAAAATTCTTCAAGATTAAGCATACCACTAGAAAACCATGGGTCTTTCAGGTAAGAACATCTGTAAGCTTTAGGACAAAGGCTACAGAACTTGGCTATGGTATGCCCTTCTGAGCGCAGGCTGTGTTATCTCGCTGTCAAAAGGCAGAGGGAGCCAGACCTACCAACTGTGTGACTGACCTGCCTTTTGCTATGGTGCAGTTTTGCTCCATCACCCATTTTATTTTCACTTGAAAGGATTTATCAGACATGCTTGTTAATGGGTAGCAATATTGGTCTGAAGAATTTCAGACAGCAACTGTAAGGACCATCTAAAACGTTTGAGGTGAAGTGTTACAGCTCTTGGTCCTCCTGTAATTGAAACAAGCCAAACATCTCATAGATGCTGTGCTACCTTTCAAACTGACTGGATAGTGTGGGATGTGGGAGTCTTTAGGTAAAGACCCCATCCGATCTGATGGAGATGATGGTTTCTTTGCCAGTCAGTTGTGATCCAGGCTGGTTAGTATGCAGCATCCCTAGAACCTCCAGAGAGCCCAAGCCTTTTGGGAACTGATGTCGTTGGGAGCCAAGAGCTCCTTGTGACCAGGCTGTGCATCCTAAATAGCTTCCCATCACGCAGGCTGCCAGGCAGAAATGCTAATTCTTGCCCTTACCGGTGTGATTCAGCTTTGAGTTGGTGACTTTGGCTGCTGCTTTGGCATAACTTCTGTGTTTTTGTGGGCTTGGGGAAGCTGGGGTGTGCAAGAATTTCAGGATCAGTTTTACGTAGCTCCCTTCCTGAACTCCCCAATGGCCATGGTCCTCTTTGCAAGAGGTGCAAGTTTCCTCTTCCCCTACCTCTAACCTCTCTGTGTGCTTCAGGTCATTGTAAATACCAGAGACTTGTGGAATGAGGGCTGCTGCACACTAGGAAAAGTCAGTCTACTGCCATTGAGGTACACCATTATAATTCTGAATGTATGCAACAGGAAACCACAAGGTCATTGGGTCCATCGTTTCTGTGGTTTTGAAGTGGCTGTGATAATGGTTAGCCATGGTGCTTTTACAACACCTGAATTTGCTGTCTTTTCTCACATGTACCCACGGGCTAGTGTTTTAGCACGAGGCACACTAGACAGGAGAGGTTTGTAAGCTGATAAATGACCACTCTTGTCTCCTTTTCTGTGAACTGCTGCAAGTCTGGGCTGCTGCATGTACAGGGGGAGAGATGGACCATTAACATGGGCAGTTCCTAGCCTCAAGCTGAACTGCCCTTTCTTTGAAATGAAGCCTTTGAGCCAGGTGGCTTCCTGATCAGATGAGACTGGTGTGAGAAGGTGGCGTGGAGGGAAGACTTCACCAGGAGCCACTGGAACCCTGCTCATGGTTCCACACCACTGCTGCTCCTGATGGTATTGCAGTTCCATTTTTAGTAGCGGTTTTTGGGTGCTGCTAATTGCTGCTATCCATCACCTGTTTGACTTCTATAGGCTTTAGGACAGAAGAGATGGATTCAGAGATGCTATAAGAAACCCTGTCTTTTTGTATTAAGAGATTCCCCTGGCAATGTGTCTCGTCATTGTTTGGAAAACAAAGTAATGATGGCAGGCAAAGACACGCTGCCAGGTCTGAGGGCTGTTTGTTACAGGCTGGTCCTCAAGCTTGCTGAGTCTCCCTAGATCAAATGCTTTGACTAAAATCTGACTCCACACCTTTCTATTCTATTAGGTAAATACTTGTTCTGGTGTGATATTGGAACACCTGTTTAAGTACAATAACATCAATGACACGTGGGTCTTTTTTATTGCTCATTTTCAAGGAAAAGTTTTTGTATGCTTTTCCTGCTTTTAGTATGCCAATGAGTTGATTTAATAAACATACCTCTGATGAGTGAAGTGCTGAAAACATCATATGATTGGCATTAAGATTGTGAGGCTCTAACTTCACACTGCTTTTTTTTTTTTTTTTTTTTTTTTTTTTTTGTCTTTGAGCTTACGATTATTCTGACTTCACAGAACTTCCCAAAGATTACTTGTTACCAGCTGCATCTTATCTGTTCCTAATCCTCATGTGTAGAGAGGATGCTTGTGACCCCCTGCTTTAAGGTCAGTCTCTGGAGGCAATGCATCTAGCTCCAAGTGTTGGAAGAGTCTGGTACTGAAAATTATTCTGCAAGATGTTCTTTGTCTCAGTATTAAGTCAAAATGCAGCAGTCATACTTCTGAAACTGATCTGTTCTTTCTATTGAGTTAGTGCTGGGCAGGCCCAAGAGCATGTCTTAGCAGTGGGTGCACGTTCCTGCATTCAGTTACTCGTGATAACAGAATCTTGCTGAAACAGTCATAGTTGGTTGCAAAATTAATATTTTCTCATTATGAAAGTTAAACCTTGTTTAAAACACCATGTGCTGGACAGGTCTTACTAAATGTACTATCTTATCAGACCTTTTAAGAATTTCAGCACAGTAGGATCATTCTAATGCTGTATAACTGTCTAATCTACAAAGTCTTGCAAATTAGCTCCTTAGTAAAATCTATGTTTGTGTTTCTGGACATACTGTTCTGCTCCATGGCAATGCACTGGTGCTGACCTAGACCTACTTAGCATGGGGAGAACAGAAAGCATGCTTGTCTGGGGGCTTAGTGAGGTTTTAGATATCTCATGACTATGTCCAGAAAACCAGGCTGCTCTCTTTTAAGATTCTTGGAGTAAGTGTTTCTGAATGGAGTATTGCACATCTATTGCGATCCGTGGGGACAAATAATGTCTGTCAGGCTCAGCAGGCTAAAATAAAAACCCTAGAAAGCTCTAGTCTGTAATGGTCTTCATCTAGGGCTACAAATTTCCTGGCAAGATCTGCCTTGCTTTGAATTGCTGCTCAGAACATACAGCCCTGGAAGCTCTACAGCGAAGCATGGTAATGCCCTCTCACGATACAGTAGCATTGTTTATGTAGCCACTAAGGAGACTTCAGGGAGACTTCATTCCCTGTAGGCAATGTTATCTGCAGAACAAATGCTGAAATACATAATATACTACAAAAGAACAGACCTAATAGGTGTATTTTGCTTTCTTGAGACAAATTCTATGCTCAAAGCAAGGCTTAATCAAATGCATACTTAGTTTCCTTTAGTAACAAATGAAATCCCAATGCCCTTCAAGATGTGGTTACTGTATATTTCTTCTGCCTAATTCTTCAGGTAGCGGGTCTCCTGAAGCTTCTAACAAATGAAATTGATTCTTGAGGCTTGCAAGAAGATGGATTTTGCATAGACCATGATTATTTAACCTGGAAGTTTTTAGAGATTGTTTACAAATCTTTGGCTTTTACCCAATTCTTCATGTTCTGATGGGAGTGACATCTCTAAAGAGGTGAGGAGACCTGACTGAGCTTGTTATCAAATGGGTGGGGCTGTGAAACCATGCAACAATCCTGTCTTTGTCATTTTGTCGTCTGGAGAAGGGAGGGCTCTGGGGAGACCTGATGGCAGCCTCTCAATAACTAAAAGGGGGCTACAAGGAAGAAGGGGTCAGACTCTTCAGAGGCTCTGTTGTGATAGGACTAGGGGAAATGGTTTCAAAATGAGA
>VXAV01011351.1:280678-310983 GCA_013399715.1 Alectura lathami | reverse complement strand
TTTTTTTTTTTGCCACCCATGAAAAAATTGCTAGCAGCATAATGGCATTGTGCATTGAATCCTTGTGAGTTTAGCCGGTTACAGTAGCAATAATTTAAGAGCTATTGTTTTGCTGTTTTATAAACACTTGAAATGTTTGCCTGGCATCGCCAATTTTAGAGGTGCATAAAATGGAGAACTGTAGACATGGTTTCACATAAAAGCAAAATATTTGCTATAGATCAAGCTGCCTTACTATAAAGCTTTCCTTACTATAAGGAAATTATAAACCACAACCCAAAGAGCATCAACAAGCTTCGTTCAGAAACATGGATACAGGCGGAGTGTTGTTGTGTATATTTGAAGTGATAAAGAGGTTTTGGGAAGTATTTTCATTGGTTTCCGCTGTGCTTGGATAAGTTTTTGTGTTCTTCACATTCAAATGGTGATGTAGAATTTCAGGTGCCTTTTGGATGTCTTGTACATGCCATACTAGGCCTGACTTGTGTTAGTTGCTGAGCCTTTGCCATTCTGTGAGTCTGGCTGTTACAGCGAGCTTCAGACTGTGTAACCAGAAGGTATTGTGCTGAGAAGTGTTTGCCACATAAAGTGTTCTAGTGACTTAGATGTGCAGAGTCAGATCACTTGTTTTAACAACGATTTTCTTCTGATAACTGTGTCACAAAACGCCTAGTGTAGAATTAATCATCTGTTACTCCGTTGTCTGAAGAAAGCAAGGAGACTGGGTTATGCTGATCTGTCGTGAGTGCTGATGTACCTGTAGTCTTGTGAGGAATGCTGTGTAAGTGCCCGTGAACAGGCAACGTAGCATGGTTTGCCCAGTGAAAATGAGCATTATGTGCAGTAAAAACAGCAAAGATGTTTAAATGCCTCACACTGGAGTTTGAAGGGAAAAAATTACGCCTTGAATGTTGGCATGAGGCCGATTAGAAGATTGGTCTTGCTGAAGATTTCAACACTGGTTTTCAGTCATTGTTAAATGAAAGGCATAGAGATGCAGGAGGAGGAATATAACCACCTGTTGAGGATGTAATAAGCACTCAGATGAAATGTGACCTAAATACAAACCCACTAGTGGAAGCAAGGTACCAATTTATTAATTTAAGTTCCTTTTGTTAATTAGTACTAAAGGTGTTGAATTAGATAGCTTTTGACAAATGGAATTCAAAACAAAAGTATTTTAAAAAGAAGGGAAAAAATGTTAGCAACTTTGACTTTGTTCTGTTATAAGCAAAAGCAAGCCCTACCATTTGGAGAGTTGTGGTAAATATCTTCTACATGGGAGATTAATTATTAGAGGTTCCATGAAACAGACCAGCTGGCTGTGCCTACGTAGTCACAGGAGGACAAATCCTGCTGTCTGGCACCCAGAAGGGATTGTTGTAGGTGTTCAGTATTTTCAAAACAAGTTTTCATTGTGTCAAAACAAGTTGCAACAGGAACATAAAAATACTAAGGCACGCTACATATGTATGTTTGCTCCGTGCAAACACTTTGTACTTCAAAAAGTGAATAATCAGGTGACGTTGATAAAGCCTGGAGAAGCCTTTTATAATTCTAATATGGCTGTGCTGTTGAAATAATTCATATAATAAGATTTTATTGGAAAGTGTCAGCATAATAATACTAGTCTGGAAGGAATAGGTCAAAGACATTGGTGAGCCTCAGGCTGTCCCTCACTCTGACCTACGCCCTTCTTAGTTCCTGTTTTCACCTAATTCAGTTGGAAGAGGGTAGAACGATGCTATTCCAACTAATTTATGGAGATCAGTTGTCTTTGGACTGGATTTTTTTTTTTTGTCAGGGTTCTGTGGCTTTGAAGAAACTTGTAGGTGTATTGCAGCAGTTCCTCTACAGTGCAGAAGGAAAGCAATATGAAATGCAAAATGATGCAAATCATAGAGTTGCAACTCCTCTGAAAGAAATGGGCAGTAGCTGCGGTAAATGCCTGAGAGTCTCAGCTGTATCTAATACAGTTGAAAGGGGTACAGTTTAGTCCTCACCTCAGTCCCAGGGTAAATAAGTGCTTTTGTAGAATATTCCAACATAAACTCTACTGTTAATCTTACCAGACAACTCAGACAGCAGAGGACTGCTGGGGAGAAGGGTATCCTTGCTACAGACCCAATTCCAGAAGACCTGAAAGGGTTACATACAACTGTTCAGAGATCAGCGTGATGCCAGAGTACCTGCCCTAGTCTGATATGTTAGCTTGAAAAGTTTGCTCTCAAAACCAGTAGAAAATAGAACCCCCTCCACCAAGTACAATAAGTTGAGGCTCTCTTCTGATGAGAAGGAATGCGAGAGATATACTTCATATGGTGAGAGGAAGTAATGGCGGACCGTGCGTCTTTGTGAAAAGATGGAGGTTTTGGCTCAGGGGCTTTTGGTTGCCATTAAAGAAAGTGCAGGGATGGAGTACTCTGTGCTAGTAGTCAACGTTGTGCAGCTGAGTCTGTACTTGATAGAGACCATCAGGATTACTTCATCCCCCTCCTTTTCCTCAAATCATCTCTTGATGGAAAAGGCTCTTGAAACTCCCACATCCTGAGCTGAAGCATGTAAGATACGTGACTGCAAAGCAGTGCTAGCATGGATGAATTTGAGACCAGATTGCTGGAAAACTTGGCACGCTTAAGAAAGGGGAGTGTAAGAGGAGTCTATTTCATGAGTGACTTAGGAAGATGATTCATCACCCCATGATGAACATCCTTGTCCCAGACACAAAAAGCAGAAATCTTATTGATAGGGCATTTTTATATGCTTTTTTTCCTCACAGAGTTTCAATCTGTGATCTACTCAGAATTTCCTACTTGAAGGTTTTCAGAGAAATAGAAACACCTAGACAACTCATTTACCATTACTGCACAGCAAACAGTGATAAGAACACTGTTGAACAGTTGGCTATAACACCAGTGAAACAAAGACAGTAGCAGAAGGAAACGAGTGCATTACAGTGGTAGAATGCTTTCACAATAAAGATTTGTGAGGTGTTGTTTGGTGGGAGGTCACAGCTACATAACTTGAAGTCTTTGAGGAAGATTGTAACATAGGAATCTGAAGGCAAAAGGTGTTACCAAATGGTCAATGAAGGTTTTCTTGCAACTGAATTTTAAAAATCCAGCACAAAGTTATGCTGCAAAAACAGTACAATTAGAATGGAATTTCACAAAAGCAATGTGAATTCTGAGTCAAGTATGTCTTAAGCACTACAAGCCCATGCCCCTAGATTTAGACATGTATCAATATGCATGGGCTTCTGGAGACCTTGTACCACAGTCAGTGTTTTATATCACTAGAAGACATGTAAACAGCAAGTGATCCAATTCTGCCTTCCTTTAGGTACTTACTATTTACAGTAGCAGGACTTTCTTCTTACTGGATAATAAGGTGAAGGAAAAAGAAGTGCTCTACTCTCAGCAGACGTCCTTGAACATAGCACCTGAAATTCAGTGTACTGTATCAAGTGTGTATAGTGGTTAACTACAGCGAAATGTGTTGTTTTCTGGAGTGCTGAAGAAAAATTTCCATAGAAACTCCACGACTTACTACCTTGAACTTGGCAAATGTCCATTTGAGGGAACAAAAACAAATAGACAAAAAACAATGGGCTCTTGCACTAAGGCACTCGACAAAGAGTTAGACATGTGCCTGTATGTGTATGAAGATTGGCATCCACTCTAAGCTTAAAAGAAGGCAACTCTTTAAGCACTGTTTAAGTGAAGATCTACACCGTTATGAGAGGGATGCAGAGCCTTTGTACTCAGCTGTCACGTACAGAATATCTGCGGTCTTGGTGCAAACCAGTTTCTCTGTACTTGAAGGGACACTTTATGCAGTTGTTCTTAGCTCGGTGTAAGGTCAGTGTGACACAAACCCACTGAGAACGTGGTAGAGTAAAGCAGGAGAAAAAAGAAACCCAGTGTTTCCCAAAAAGGAAAAAAAAGCATTGATCAAAAGCTGGCTTCTGCCGTATGAGACAGCCTCGAGAAACCATAGATCAAGAAGCAAAGCTTGTTTTCTCCATTTTTGTTGTGATTCACCAGGTACCCAAATTACTGAATTATTTTTAAAAGCTCTTGTCTAGAGGTGACAAACTTAACAAGTGGATGTAAAAATAATGATTTTGAAAAACTTCTGAGATACTTGAAAGTATCTTGTTGCAACGTGTCTGAAACAAAAAAAATGGAGAGATTTGTAAGTGGATTCCTGTGATGTGGCACAGATGAAAGTTATTGAGGGTGTAAATTCGCGTGAATATGTTTATGTGAATAGGACATAAGAAATGAATCTTTTCCTAAGTTTGTGTTTACATTCAGTCTCTCTGTGCCTGTACATAGGAGATTCTAGAGTAGAAGTGTTTTTCTCATTTTGAGGCTTAAACCTTTATAAAAAGAATAGTGGTCCATGTGAGAGAGGCCCTCGCCATCCAGTCTATTGTTGTCCTTTAGAAAATCATATTCCATTTCTTTAAGTGATTTGATGTAACCAATTGTAAAATAATATGTCCACATCAGGGACCTGTGTGGCTGGAAATAAATGTGTATAGTAAGAGGTGTAAGAGGAGCCAGTAAGAGGTGTTTGTTCTCTTCCTACTTGCTGGTAATTTCAATAACTGACAAAAATGCCAGCATTTCTGTTTAATAGGAAATTAAAATATTTTAGTGTGTGGTTCTGCCCCAAACCTTAGATGAATAAAAAGAAGTCCTAAAAAAAATTTTGCTTCAAGCATACAAAGAAAATGCAGTTCAAGTGACACTGTAATGTACTGCTAGCAGTATCACGATGCCTCCTGCAAGCAGAAGTATTGATGATTTATCACAGCATTCTTGCCACGGGCTGGGTCCTTTGAAGAGGTTAATTCTGCTAGTGTGTTTATATTTCTGACTCCTCTGATGCATCAGGCCTTGTCTGTGTAAGTAGATACATCATCTGTGATGTGCTGGACTGCAGATAAGCAGGTCAATATCAAACTGACTGAATGTTCAGGCTTTCAGTCCCACAAAACAGGACCTCTCTTCTCAGGTCAACCCAAACCAAAGCACCTCATTCTTTTGCTTCTTCTGTTGATGAAATGTCAGTAGCATTTCCACAAAAATGCACTCATCTGGGCAAAAATGTAATTTTCCATAGAAAAAGCCATGCAATTTAAAATAATAAGTAAATCCCAATGAACTCTAATAGTAAGTAATGTCCCTGCTGCCTGTTCCACTCCTTTATACATACTCAAAATGAGCCTTGTTAATTTTATACACTTTCTAACATTTGCCATTTTCTCCCTGCATGTAGTGGTCGTTAACATTAAAGCAGCATGAACCTACAGTCTCCTACTTCTCTTCTTTGCTCTTCAGCTGATTAAATACACTGTAGCTAATACATTTCTATCAAGTATGTTGTACTTTCTGACCTCTTTGCAGGGTCTTTTTTGCTTCTCTTTGCGTGTGATGAACCATAACGATCCAAACATTTTTTCCAATATTTCTTTAGTCTCAGATACCTAGACAGCGTGGGAGAGGGGCGGAAGTGCAGGAACATACCCTGGCAAAACATTTGGTACTACATTTATTGCAGTCTGGAAGAGATCACAAATGATAAGCACAAACTCAAGCATGAGCATTAAAGTATGGAAAGAAAAAAGTAGACATTTACAAATTATGAAGTACTAACGTAATTTTTGCAGTATGTATAACATCTCTGAGAGGTTCATACAAACTACCAGTGAGGCAACATTCTCCTTGAGATAGTGCATTTGATGGGAATATAAGGAGGTGCGTGATTTAGTGTTGCAGCAAAGGGTACAAGCTCTACTGCAGGAACCAGCAAACAGAAAGGATGATGGTGTGGGAGTGTGTATGTGGTATTCATCTTGGGAATTTATCTGAGGGAAGGGTGGTTGAAATACAACACAGCAAATGTGGTATTAATACAAAGGACTGAGACGTTATAAAAGATGTGTTTCAGAAAAGACATAAAAGGTGNAAGACAGTGAGAAGAGCATGTGCATGGAAAAAAGTCTGCAAAGAAGCTATCAAAGGGGAAGGAAGAAGCTACTTAAAATAAGCAAGCAGAGGAAATGTAATTAAATGTTAGGACAGATAATGCAGGGAGAAATAAAAGGATGATAGATCCTGTCGCTGACAATGTGCGAGTGATACTCTTTGGGCAGGCAAAACGATGTAGAGCTGACCAGGCCAGAGAGGCTGCAATTTCAAATGTATGTTGTACAAACACAAATAGAGAATATGCATTCAATTGTTAAAATCAGATAACAAATATACCTTCTCAGCTGCTTTCTGTATGCGTGTGCCAGCACGAACAATCACTTCTCTGGGCATAATTTATGAGGGCTGCTTTCTGAACTTTGATTCAATAAATCAACGTGTCTTCTATAAATACAGGGAATGATCTGTGTATGCTATAAAACGTGTGCACTGGTTGTCCCTCGTTTCTTTCCCATTTCTGGGCTCAACTCCTCCGTCCAGAAATGCGCTTGATTTATATTGCTCTTTTAACCTTTGGATGGCATCTCATGTGTACACAGCTTATGTACAAAAGCTGGCTGTAGCTTTTTTTTTTTTTTTTTAACTAATTTGCCAGGCACAACATCGCAAAGAAAGGGAAGTGTTCTCTTTTGTGATCTTGCAACATTTTCAGATGAGGAGGTGTTATTGGTGTTCAGTGGCTGCCAGTTCTGCCCAAACTGTGAAGTACAGGTCGTGATTGATTGTGAAGGTGGTCAGCAGAGGTAAACAAGCAGAGAAATCAGTAACATCATGAACAAGACTGCAGCTGTTCTCACATAAGAGTTTTCTTTTTTTGGTGGGGAGAATGAGAGGAGGTTCTTCTTGCACAGAAATTGATATAAACAGGAAAGAGAATGTGGGGAAAAAAGTAGAGAAAATATAAGTTCAGTGCAGAAAGTAGTAAGGAAAAAGCAAAGACAGCACGATGAAGCAGCTTCTAATGATACTTGCCAAATAAAGAGTATCATGGGGGAAACACAATGTCTTGAGGTAAACAGCTGAGTACTTCAGTGGAATAAACTCCAAGGCACAATTCAAACTCCGTTTTAGATACTTCGAATCAGCTCATTTTATGGATTTATGAGTCACTTGATTCTTTGTAAAGAAGATTTCCTGAGATCCAAAATACACAAAGCACATCTTAATTTGTAGAATAACGTTCTCAGTATCAGTGTCTAATAAAAGGGATTACAGGTCATCCAGAGCATTAGTATTTACTCTCTGTATCTTACATAAAATAGTGCCATCAACAGTGACTGTATTATGTCAAGGTTTCTGTGAGGAGGCAGGCGAAGAGCTTATCTCCTCCATGTGTCCCCCATGTGTTCATTTTGTTGCCCATTGACTTGACTGCCTTTGGGCCTTTGTTACCACATGTGGAGCTTTCTTTAAGGTAGAAAATTGCTACCCAAGAAACATGGTGAACATCAACTGTATCAAAAATCTCAGATACAAAATGCTGCAGGCAGTGGTATAACCACACTTTTGGCTCCTTTAAGTGTTTCTTGCTTTTGCAGCTATTCAAAGGTGTATTCTGCAGCACACAAAGAAGTTTATTTCTGGAACTTTGCACTGGATGAAATGTGGACACTGATTCAGGCTGTAGTGGCAGTGTTGAGTTGCTGATGCCAACCACATTAGGAGATGTTGTTTGTGCTGAGGCCACCAAAGAAAGAAGTACTGCTGGATCTAGAAAGCTGGAGTATATGGGCCTGCTGTATACTAAAAGCTTGTAAGAAAAGCACTACCCATTGATGAGTTCTAGTAACGGGCTGAACGCAGTAATTTGATTCTGCTCCTTCTTCAAACCTTGGCGGCATACATATAGCATGTACTGCTTCCTAACTCTGAATTTTCTCTTTTTTTCACTAGGGCCTATTTCAAGACATTTGTCCCGCAGTTCCAGGAGGCAGCGTTTGCTAACGGAAAGCTCTAGGTAGCCGCGGGCAAGGAGATGACAATGGACATATCCTTCAGTCTACGCATGTCAGCACACAAGAAGAATTCCTGGAAATGGGCTGGACTGGCTTCATACTTTCTAGCCTCCAAAATAGTTTTGATAGCTTCAGTTTCTGTCAGATTTACCAAATGACGACCTCAGCTAGCATATTGAAAACTGAGTGATGTTCACCCCATCCCTGTGCCTCTGCCACCTCCATTCCTTTCTTTATCTACTGGAGTAAATTTAGAAGTGCGTGTTTTGACGTGGTAACATTTCCTTGTGCCAGCGCTGTCCTGTATGTTATTCCTTGTTCGCTTGTCTTCAGCTGGTGTTAATTGGATCTTTTTCGGAGAAATATTGTGAAATTTGTCTACTAAGTTAACATTTCCAGCTCATCCTAAGAAAATACAAAACTGCCGTAGGTACCAGCAATGCCTACTGTACGGTGCCATATTCTGCCTTGGATGTTGCATCTCACTGTGGTTGTTGTTCTCACAGGTATGAATATGAGTTGCACAGTTCAATTCTCAGTGCCTTTCAAGTTGGTCTGATATTAATATGGCAGGGTTTGGAGGGGTTTTTTATGTTTCTGTTGAAAGCTCATCTTGTATTAAATGCTGTGCTTTTACGCTTTGTTTTTATTTCCAGTTGCACACTTCCAGTGTTTTTCCAATGAACGCCTTTTGCTTTTATGAAAAAGTTCTAGTGCTGGGGTACAAGTGCTCGAAGAGCTGGTTACATCAGTCAGCACAACAAAATAATGCTCTTCCCATTAGACTCCTAATTTTTCCAAGTAAGATAAGTACTGTGAAGAAGCAAACTTTCAACAAATGAATGAATGATGTTGTGGAAAGTAACTGATGAAATAATGTAGGGTTATAGATGTTTAGCTGAATGTTTAAGTTCAGCATGTTTTATCAGAAATAATTTTAAGTGTATGTAACTGGGAGCATTACCTCCCCTAATGCTGAAACGCCAAATGCAAAATTCCACCTATTCATCTTTTCTTCCATGCTCGTGTCAGGCGCACCAGTTAGGGCTCACAGCTGCCATGTCACTTCCCAAATTAATTTGTAAATAGACATGGGGACTTTCCAGTAAGGAATGAAATTAACAGTCTGTGTTGCTTATAAATGGCACATGGAAAATGTGCCCTACTTCTGCTAAATATAAGGAACTGAATGAGTAGTACGCAGATGGTGCCGTGGCACTGAAGAACCTGTTGTTGGAAAATATTCACCTCGTCACCGCTGTCCGCTCATGTAGTGGCATCTCGTCAAATCAATTGATTGGCAGTGTTCTCCCACCCCTTCTAAAACTTATTTTACATTAAAATTGGTGCTTTCCACTGGAATGTGCACCTAGGGGGTGGAGATGGGTTGTGAGCAGTGAAGGTTAGTAATTCAGAATTATGCGAGTAAATTGCCTCTAGAAACTACAGGTACTTTTAGCTGGTTTATAGGCAAAATTGTACTTTATGCTTAATACTGATTAATACTTTACTGTTTAATGCTTGGCTGGGAAGTAAGCCGCAAACAAAATCAGAGGCAAGACTGAAAATCTGCTGCAAAGGGGGACATGTTCTGTCCTGTGGCCCATCTCCATGTGACTGTTGCTGCATTATCTGAGGGCTGTGAACAGCTCCAGAGGTCTGAAGCTGAATTCCGCGTGCAGAGGCAGCATTGCGTTAGGCTTTTGTGTGCAAACCAAGAGCTGGAGCAGATGTGGACAACCTAACAACCTTAAATGACTGAAAATAGACATTGTGTAGTATGTTGGGGCAGTCTCAAATCTGCATTTCTTCAGGTAGAAATCAAAGCCTCACGCATATTCAAGAATAAGCTAACTCATGTGAATGGGGAGGGAGGAGGAGGATGGCTAATGAAAAGCATTTGTTCTCATAGCATATAAAGTCTTACAGAAACACTCTCTAGTTTTTTTTTTTTAAAAAAAAAAAAAACAGTCAAGCTGCATCAGTTGACCCCTGGAACCTTGCATGCTATAGCTCTGTATTTGATCAGTGTTACAGTGCCTCCCCACGAGCACGGTGTTTGCTCTATGTACTTAATTGCCCAAGTGGCTCAGGAACTTTTTCAGTCTTTTTGGAAATGACCATGATGCTTTCAAAGGCTAGCAACTGCAGAATGTTTCAGGAGGAGTTGCACTCTTCAGAAGTAATGCGCATTTCCATCCAAAAATGCATCCTCCACCTCAGCCTAGGAATTCTGGATGAAGGACTGCTCTATACTAGAGTCTAAGTGTTCTACAAATTGTGTAAGAGAGGGGACTTTGAGGGTATAAAATGCCTAAATCAACAGTTCTTTATGTTACTCTGTAATGATAGACCAACCTTTCACTAGCATATATGGAAACGAGACAGTGGTTTCATTTCAATTTTACCTCATCCTGCACCTGGTATTATTTGGCAAAGAAGTCCAGGTAGAAGAGTGGAGAAACTGAGCTGTTTCTGTTTGAGATAAAGCATGCAAGCCTATCAGCGTTCAGGTTAGGATAAAGGCATTTTTCTTGCACTTGATGAACATTTTCTTTATTTCAAAGCCACCGTGCACTCCTGGATGCACACAACAGTTTATGGAGCCCTTCCTGGTGGTTCTCAGAAAAATGTTTTGTTAGCAGTGCGGGTGGGGTGTTAGGAGGAAAGACATGGAAATGAGTGAGCTCTTCGTTTCAGAAGGAAGGTTATGTGTAAGTACTAAATCAGAAATGAGTTGCTTTGAAAGATTTCATATCAAATAAAATATGTATTGAAGCAATTTAAGTTATCCGTAGGAGCTGTAATCTAGTAGTCGGAGGTAGCTCTGTGATCTCCTGTTTTAAGGTAATATTTATTATGGCCAGTTTAAAGGGGTTGAGACTTTCGTATTTTGTGAAATACGCAGTTAAAAGGAGCTGGTTTCTGTGGCATTTGAGAACAAAACATCAGAGGAAGGCAGCAATGTTACAAAGGCATTGAAAAGCCTCAATTCTACTCTGTCGTGACTTAACTGAAAGAACGCAATAAGCCTGTATTTGCTGCTCCCTATCAGAGCACAATTCTCTGACGGCCCTTGGAGTGCAAACTTAAAGTCTTTGTCTGCATACATAGCATCCACCATGCTGGAGGCAATGCCAAATCTTCCAGATGCAAAGTTAGATTATTTTGTGAACCTGCTGAAAAGACTGGACAAACAGCTGGAAGAATAAATAAAAGTTAACAGTATTTTGTGTAGTGTGGCCTTCATTGATCTTTCTGTCCAGCTGGTCAGTGCTTTGTTCATCAGCACGCTTTGTCTGCTAAATCAGCAACATTTTCAGCATCAACTGTGTCCTTGAACATTCATATGTGGAGTAGACCTGACTCAGTTCTAGAGAAAAAAACATTGCTAGAATTAGCATGAATCTCCTACGCGTTGTTACGGCCTCACTAGGCACGTCTTTCTGCGTGTTTTCTTGCTCGCATCCTGTCTGGCACGTAGGGCAATCAGCGTCTTTGGTGGATCAGGCAGGAGACTGAAGTCTGCCTTGAAGTGCGGTGCCCTAAGTCCTCCTCCATGTGACCTCACACAGAGGCTTCAGAGGCAGGACAGCGTGGGGTAGCTCTGCTGGGTCTCCTTCCAGCAGCACCCCCTTCCATGAGGCTGGGCTTTAACAGAGGTCGGAACTCTGTTACAGTGAGCGGGGACCGTGCGTAGGCAGCCTCCGTGCTGTCAGCAGCCTCACAAGGGAAACCTGCAGCATGCGGGTCACTCCTGCTGACCCAAAGTGCCTTCCTAGTGCCAGGTCTAAGACGTGGGCAGCGCTGCGTGGGGTCCTCTGTCCCATTTCTCGCTCTTCCAGCTCTGTGAGAAAGGCATGTTGCAGGCAGGGAGCAGGCCTTGGACGCAGCCTCTGACCACGGCTGTTAATTACAGGCCGCTGTCCTTTCCCTGTGAAGCAGATGAAATCTGTGACAACGCAGAGGGACAGTGAACACTTCCCTTAAATTACTTACCTCCCCGCAGCTGCTGTATTGTAACGCTCATTAAACCTAAACGTAACGCTGTTTCAAATGTCTTCAATGTTCCTGAAAATCCCTGAAGTCATCCCCTTTGCAGTTTTCATCTCCAGGTGCCTGTGATGTTGTGGGACAATTCTGTTTGAACCTCAGTGGCTGCTGCTATTTTTAGCAAATTTGAGGTTTGTGTTTAAACAAGGCAAGCTGGTGTCCTGTAGGCCCACATGAAATGTGGAAGGATGTGCTGTAAAGCCATCGGCCTTGCGCTAGAGACTGCTTTTATTTATTAAGCTAAGCGTTGTATTCCCCACAAGAGAATAATTGTGAGAACATCCTCCTTTGTTTTCCAGAACAGAGTGGGTAATCATGCTGACAGCGTTGTATACATTTTCTGCACCAAATCGTAGTTTAATTCACTTCTTAGCACCAGCAGGGGTAAAGTGTATTCCGAAGGAAGCCTGCACCTAAACAAACCATCGATCAGGTTATATCTTTTCCTGTTTGTACTTTGGAACAATAGGTTTTGTCCCTCAGGGCACAGCCAGTAAAAGTCCAAATAATGCGCACCAACAGTACAGGTTTCGTGTGATTTTTTTCCACTGACTTCTGTAGACTGAGAGAATAATTTTAAACTTTGCCCTGGGGGAAGGCAAACAGAATAAATGTCAGCAGTATGCAAGTACTTTTAGCTACACATGAAATAAAAGGCTACCAGTCTAGTATACGGTAGGGCTCCTGAGTTCTTGCAGAATAGTATTTCTAAGCACTTGGCTTCAAAATTCCATGGCGCGTAGGTGATTTCAGTGCTGCTTTTCCTATTCTGTTCCGTGTCTTGTGCTTAACAGCACAGTCCTTGGTTCCACGGCACTGCACAAACACCATGTTGTTAAAGTGGTAGTTACCAGGCAGAAAGGCGGGGGGGACTGGGATCAGCTGCTGAAAATAGGTCTTAAATCACTAAGAAATCAACAAAGGAAGCGAGGTTTGGCAGCTGCCTTGCCACTTGCTGAATCTACAATACAGGCCTTCAGATGTGTCCCCAGTGCAAATTTAAAAAAAAAAAATGCAGGAGGTTTTTCTTGCAGTGATAAAGAATAAATGCAATATTAAACAACAGGAAGTAGAGCAAGCATTTAATTGCAGGCATGAAAAGCAAAATACACGCTAGCAGCCTGACATTGTTCCTGCAGCTCCCTGCATTTCTCTTGTCACCAGAGAGGGTGAAGGATTAATCCTCATGCTACAGTTGCCTGTGGTGAGAATTGATCCTTGGGGTGCTACATGTTTTCATCAAATGCTATTTAAACACTAATGATGCTTCTTCTGTCCCCGAGGATGGCAACACAGTACCCTGAAAAGCAAATCTGAGGCTATCAGGGGTTTCTACCACCACTACTCCATTTCAAGCCCTTGAATTGGGAGGAGCGAGCACTTTGTAAGCCATCCAGCCTGCCAGCAAGCTGTGCATGTTTTATTTCCTTGGTGTTTATTCAAAATGATTCAAGCTGATTATAATTTGACATCTTGTTCCCTTTATCCCACTGTCCCTTGAAGCAAAGGATTTTTTTAGCACTTGTTTAGAAATCGGAGCCATCGAGGTTATTTGTGTCTTTCGGAGGGAATTTAGTGCTGCTGCTGGAGCAGCAGCTCGAGGTTGGAGCCTTCTGTTTGTTCTCTGAACTGCGCAGTCAGCAGCAGCGCAGGCAGCGCGCTCCCCACGTGGCGAGCCCTCCTTGAGCCTGGTCTGGCGGGACAGCAGCCAGGAGGGGCACCAAGGCCAACCTTTCTTCCTCCTCCTCGGACCGCTGGCGGAACGCCCACGGCTTGGTCAGCTGCTGTGCACGGCGTGGTCTCCTGCGAGGGACCCCAGCTCCCCATCGGTGGATGCTGCCTGCAGCAGGCCCCGTGCTGGGGCTGGGGCTGGGGCTGGGGCCGGGGCCATTCCTGCACCCGGCTGAGGGGCTGTGCCAGGGGTGAATCTCACCCTGCTGCTGGAGCAGGGCATTTCCTCTTGTGCCTCGATAGGGAAAGGCAGCTGCAAAATCCAGCAAAAATGAGGTTCCAGAGCAGCCCTGCCACCTGATGATGATTTCTTGTGTGTTTTGGCCAGCTGGGCCTGCTCTGTGTTCTGCTGCCTTAATTCTCCTGGAGAGTGGATGTGGCACCGAATTTCCCCTTGCGTCTCCAGCCCTAGAGGAACATAAAAGGGTTGGAGCTATTCGCAGTCAGCTTCCCAGATGAACTCTTCCGTCCTTATTATGAGAAGGAAATGCAAAATGTTAAAATAAAAATCTGTGTGGCAGAAACAGATTGTTTTGTCAGCCCCTTGGTTTGCTTCAACAACTGTTTTTCCATCGCTTTCTGGTGAAAAAAATCCCGTAGCATGCTGCATTTCCTAGGTTTGCAGCACTCCCCTCTCCATGCCCTGTGTGCAGACGCGCTGTGTCCTGGCAGCTCCGCTGCCCTAGGGGACACGGACATGAGCTCAGGAAGCCACTGGGAAGCCAGGAGCAGGCTGACGTTTTCTGTTTTCAGCAAGATAGAGGTGAGTTTGGGGAAACGACATTGTACTGCGAGAGCTGGACTCGTCTTCAGAGCACCAGCAGCACTTGCAGCCAAGAAGTAACAGCTCCTGTCTAATGGGGTCAGGGAGCTCAATGGAGCAGTTTCCGCACCATGGTGGCTGTGTAATTACACGCTAGGCCGTGGCGTGTCTGCTTCTAGTAGTGCCCTGGACTCCCGTGAGTGACTCAGCCGCTGCTGGAGGCTAATTGTGGGCAAGCTGCGTGAGCGCCCGGCAACCCGGTCCTGCCGCCTCGCTGCCAGCAGATGGGCATTCGGCACTGAGGCGAGCTGCTGGCTGCAGCGCTGGGCAAACCGCTCACAGGGTGGAGGCTCTTCAAAGCAGGGCTCCAAGCCATAAGCGGGTGCCTGGTTCGAAGAGGAGCTTTTGTCTGTCAGGACATGGCTCGCTCAAGCCTGGCTCCCTGTCTCAGCCTGAGCTGTGGGATTGCAGCACAGCTCTAAGAAACTGTTCAGTTGGTTTCTAGCGCATGCTCATGGAGCGCTGCTTCTGTGTTTGTAGTGGTCCTTTTGTTGCATTTCACATAATTTTTATCATGATGTCTTAGAAATGGATCATGTATTCGTCCCTTTTTGAAATTCAGCAGCATATTCATCCCTGTGATGCACTCTGGCAGAAAGGTCTGCACGTTAATCATGCCACGCAAAGTGTTGGGTATTCTCTCTGCTCCAGAGGTGCCATGGAGAAGCAGCTCATGCACTTGAAGGCAGCACAGAAAAAATTCTGAGAGTGGTCTGGAGACTATCAGCATCACCCCATGCATTATTTGTGTAGACCTGATCTCTGCTAACAACTTCTACTGTATTTAAAGCATTTACAGGGAAGTAGTAACAGAGATATCCACGCAAGGCTAGTGCTATATGCACAGGCTATGAGGAGCTGCAAGAAGCTACTAACATGAATTTGCAGGGAGTTCATGGCTGCTTCCTTCAGGCTGTCTCAGGTTATGTTCACAGAGAAGTCTTGTCAAAAATCCTTCCAAAAGCAACATCATCACAGGCAAGAATCTCCAGGATATCCAGCCCAGGGGAAGAGAGCATTCCCACCAAGAGGCTGGAGAATCTCCATGGGGACTTCTGAGACAAGTAGGCAAAGATTTGGCAGTCTTGATCTAGTGCTGGGGGTGGTCCTGCTTCGAGCAGAAGGTTGGACTAAATGGCCCGCGGACATACCTCTCGGGAAACGTGTATGTGATTTTATTCTTTAAAACCTGAGATACAGATGTAAGCACAATCTGATAATATAGAATCATAGAGTGACAGAACCGTTTGAGTTGGAAGGGACCTTTAAAGGCCGTCTAGTCTCTCCTCTGCAATGAACAGAGACATCTGCAGCTAGAACAGGTTGCTCAGAGCCCTGTCCTTTAAAGCTAGTTCAGAGGCAATGGCAATTGGAAAAGGAAACAAAATGAAGAGAAAAAAATAGTGAGATTTCAGAAGTTCACTGTATCTAACCATTTTCAGATCTTAGAAGTGCAAAGACATAAATTTGCTTCTTTTTCAGTCACTCACCTGTAGTGTTAGTATGGACCACTGGAAAAATGTGGCTGCTGTCAATACAATGCGGTGCTCTAAGTAGCTGCCTGAGCTGGTTCTGAGCAAAGTAGCTCAAGCACTGAACTGCTATGGTCATATTGCATCATTCCTTCATCTTTTACTTCATGAAAGGTACCTTGATGTTGCCTTGAAACAATCCCATGTCTGGATGTGAAAGTAAGCTGGGCATCTGGAGCCAATGCTCTCTGTGTACAAACAAGCTGCTGCTTCAGCAAGCGTCTCAGGCTGGAAATCCACCCAAAGGGAGTTGAATTCTTTTGGTTTGGGGGTTTTAAACTACTTAAAGAGCAATTCCCAAGCAAGAAAGAGTTAAAGCCAAATGCACTGAACCACTCAGTGGCCCCGGGACTGGGCCAGACTGGAAGCTAGCAGGAGTCCCTGCGCACACTCACCTGAGGGGCTTGTTTGCAGGGAAGTTGACGTTTTACGTCTGACATCTTGCTATAGAAAAATCAGGATTGTTTTGAGGTTTGTCTTTGCGCCTGGTCCTGCCACTCAAGATTAAATCTTGCAGACAAAACAAGCTGTTTGGGAGGCGGACCAAGAATGCCTTTACAGCAAAGAAAAATATAAACACTCAGCCAACTGTGATTAACTATTGAATGCAAAACACTCCCTGGGTTTTGTTTATTTGTAGACTGTAGAGAAATCTCCCAAACGCTGCCATGCTTTCAGTGCGAAAACATTCCAGCCTGTACAACCCACTACTGCTGGGGGAAGGAAAGGATTTTGTCCATTTTGCTGCGAGCTGTTTCTTGAGGGCCTTTTTTTTTTCGCCAATGTGTTGTTTGTTTGGTTTTGCAAAAGCACTATACCCAGTTTCCTTCCATTGTGCACAGTCCTTCTCCGGCTGCTCGCACCTGAGCAGGGCTGTAGTTCTTCTGCTGGGTGCCTGGTGCCTTCTCAAGATCATCCAGGTGAGCATGGGGAGAAGCTGTTGGTAAAAAGACCCAAAATGTACTTAAGAGCAATTGCTCATTGTTGTCAGGGGCATCCCTAAACTTGGAGGCAGCTGCTGGCATGGCAGCATGCAAAGAGCCCACCCCATTGCAGAGTGGTCTGTGTGTGCATTTCCCTATTTCTGTTATCAAAGTGATTGTGTAAGGTCTATGGCCAAGTTTAGATTATAAGGAAGAGAGGAAAAGTGAGCCCTAGCAGCCAGAAGGAGAAAGGGCAGAGGCTGTGCTGCTGTCGGCTGGGAGCAATAGTGCTGAGTGTGGTGAAACTCTCCTGTCCTGGGAGGCTGACTGCAAAATATGCCTTGTAAATGTGGAGTAAGTGTTTATATGAAGCCTCTTCTGGTTTTATAATCCAACGTAAACCAAGTGTGAGACAGCTGGAGTAGCGCGTGGTCTGAGTGCTGCGTTCGCGCTGTAGAGGCTGAAGGTGGAAGCGGGGTGGAGTTGAGCATGATGGGGCTGCAGGGGCAATGCAGTGCAGAGGGTGAAAGGTGTTAACAGGGAAAGAAAAGCAGAGTTACGGATCCTCTTTTGGCTCCGGTTTCCTAAATAACCGGAGTAGCTCGTGTTTTGTGATTAACTTACTAGTGTCTCTGTAGACACAGTGCTGGGCAGGCCCGCTGGGAGGTTGAGCGTTTGAAGGCAAAGACACACCCGCATTGCTCCGCCATGCGTGTCACTGTGCCCATGACATGAGTGGCCGTGAAGCAGCGTTTCGTCCTCTGTTTCAGCACTGATCTGCAAATCGCTGTAGGCTGGCGCATGGGCTCTCCTTTGGGCCTGCTGCTGGGAGACCACTGTGCCCCTCCACGCTGAGGCCCAGCAGCAAGGTGGGCTCCACAGCTTTGTTACGTGAAACCGTGCGGCGGGAAGGCTAAGTGGCAGGGGAGACCAGCAGCCGCTGCGGCCTGGCCCAAACAGGCTGTTGTTATCTGGGAGTCAGCTGATGCCTGTGAAACGTGCACCATGCTCAGTTATTTAAGTGCGGGCTGCTGTAATGTGGCTTCTTCCTCAAGCTCAGACAGGATTGCCTGTCCATGCAGTTACTGCAGGTGTGGTCAGAACACATTGGTATGCCCAAATGTATCAGCTTTTTGTTGTTGTTGTTGTTGAGGCACTATTTTACTTGTTACATTTCGCTGAGAATAAATATACCGTCACTTCTCTCTGAACCCTGAAGTTGCTGGAGACAGACACCAAAACTAACTCTTCTGTCATTTTACTCTGGTACTCTTTAAAAACAAAACACGACCAAAACCTCGCTGCAGCAGTTTCTGTAAGTGTAAACAGCAAAACTGATAACATCTAATCGGCCTCTTTGCCAAGTCAAGGCAGCAAGAAGTTCTGGCTTTATAACATTAAAAAGGCTTTGTAGTTGCATAGCACTTTTCATCCGAGGACATCAAAGTGCTCTGCAGGCACTAGCTCATCAGGTTTCCCCACGCCCCAGTGAGGTAGCCCTGGCCGCTCTGCAGTGAGGCACCGGGCAGGAGGCAGCACCTCATGCAGGTGAGGCCAGGCTAGAGGCCTTGCCCCTCCCCGGGTCCTGGTCACTGAGGTGACCGCATCTCCTGCCTGCCCAACTCCTCGTAGGGCAGTTTCGTTGGAAGCGAAGAGGAGAAGGAGGTGCCACCAACATTTTGCTGCACGGTTACGCTGGGGCTTCGGGCACAGGTCCCTTCTCAGTCCCATGGGTCAACATCCACCTCCCCAGGGAGGCTGCCAGCTCACACAAGTGGTGGCCATCTCCTCCAGCCTGTGTCAGCAGGAATGGCAAACGTCCATCAGGCTGTGGGAAGAGAGGCTTGGGTGCATGCCTCAGGAGTGCAGTCTGCGTGGAGGGACTGGGGGAAGAAGGGATGAAAGCAAGTATTTCCCATCAACAGTGAGCAAGGCTCCCAAGCCCAATGAAAAAAAAAAAAAAAAAAAAAAAAAAAACACCTAAACACCTAACCAGACCTGAGACACATCTCTCTTCCTCTTTCCTTATTGGGTAGTCACAGTCATACCTTGCTTGGTGGGGTGGTCGCTGTTACCCCTTCCCAGGGCCCCAGCCTATCCATGCTCTGTAACCCAGCACCTCTCTTAGCCCTCTGGCTTGTGCTGCAAGGACCAGATTCCAAAGCCAGGAGCTGCAGTGGGACCTATCCAGGTGCCCAGTGCCCATGGGGAGCAGCACCAATGGGCTTTTCCTCCTACACTGAGAGATTTCCCAGTGCTGCAGCTCACGTGTGCCTGGGAGATGAGGGAACGGGAGAGGGAAGTCAGCAGCTGAGCCCTGCTTGGGAGGCAGCAGGGATCACAGCAGCCTTCACAAGAGGAGGAAGGCGGGGAGCATTTGCATGCTGGTGCGCTGGCTTCCTGCTGGAGCTGTGAGGTATGCTGGTGTCTCAGGAAACTGCCTGAAAACTCTTTGATCAGCAAAGAGAATAATGGAAATAAATTTGATTTAATATAGGTCAAATTAACATAGATTCCATTGGTTAAGCAGGGAAAACCTTAAAATAGAAGATGTTCCTTAAGAAAAAAAAAAAGATCAAATTAAGGCCAGATGAGCCTTGTCCAACTGAGAGGCATAAAATGCTCTTCCCAGCATGTTGTGGTTATTTTGTAATAACCATGCATTATACCGATATGCCTATGTAATTGCATACAGGGAGAACAGGAGTAGCATGTAATATAATACTGCCAGGCACCACCAGCAACCATGAAGTAAAGTATATCCACAGTGGTCCAGAATCTGCAGTTTTTTTTTCCTTATCTAATACATCAGTAATTCCCTTCCTCGGGAACTTTTGCCTGAGTAAGATTCATTTTTAAGATTTGACCCCATAACTTCAAGAACAGGGAAGTGTTTTAGAAGGCCGCCTCACTGTTATGTTCACTGTCCTTGGATCCTTAATGCTTAATCTACTACAGACAGTTGCTGAATGAAAAATGTCAGAAGAAAACATAGTATCTGATTTCAGTTCTCCTTGATCTCACCAAATTTTTTGATCTCTTGACTGAAGTGAAATGTGGAAATTCGTTTAAAAGCTGTACAACTATTAAAAAAAAAAAAAAAAAAAAAAAAAAAAGGAAAGGAAAGAAGGGAAAAAAAAAAATAGTGAATCAAATAGTGAATCACTGGCCAAGGTAGGGTCATCAGGCCTCAGTTCAAACAGCATTTAAGAACTTGCTTAACTTATTAATTGAAGTCAATGGGATTTCAAGCACTTTACTGAAATAGGAGATTTTGTGGACAGCAGTTGTGCCAGTACATTTGTAATACTGAATTGAGCCAGGCCAGGTTTATTTTGGCTCAGGATGTCTTTGTAGTGGTGATTGACAAATCCACAGAATTGGACCAGTACCAGAGAGGTGATGACTGTGAGAGACGTGATGACAAGAAATAATAAATTTTGAACTGGCAAACACTTTAGCTTGGGCAGGCTGAAAACCTCTACGTAAGGGAACAAAGAGGTCCATTTATGCTGATAAATGCACTCTTTTCAGGAAGACCTCCTGTTCATCAGCAACTAATATGCTGGGGTTGCTAAAATTTTGAAGTAAATCCTTTTGTAAGTGGTATAACTGCACTGAAGCTTTTGGAAATGGGCAGGTTTACATCACTTGATAGCCTAGTCATATAATCTTATAATCACTTTGAAAAAGATTAATTTCCTGGAGAAAAAATTTCATGCCTTAGCTTTGCAGGCAGTAGGACAGCACTCAGCATGGCAATGCATTTCGTGTCTGCCACTGGAGGTTGTCCAAACACACCCCACTAACCAATAAATCACTGCCTAATTGAAAAGATTCACAGAAACGGGTTACAACATCCAGGATGGAACCAGTAGAGTAGGAATCAGACAGCAGTGTCCGCACGTAGGGTGCGGCTCCAAGAGAAGATCTCCCAGCCTGCCCCCACTTGCCCTGCTCCCTCCTCTTCCTCTGGCTTCTCCCTCTTCCTCCTCCTGCCGCTCCTTACTGCCCAATTCCTTGTGTCGTCCTCCACACCAGCTCGGGTACATACCTGCTCACACATACAGAGAGTTCATCTCACTAACCTAGGAAATAAATAAATAAATACATAAATAAATAGAGAGGAGAAGGGGGGGGGGGGAATAAATTTAAGTTGCATTATGTTTTTCCTATCTGAATGAGTCGACTCAGCTTGCAGTGCCATCAGCCAAGCACTGGAGCAACGCAAGTGACGAGAAAGCAGCCTAGGGAGCCCCATCTCACAGCAGGACCGGGTAGCGGTTCCAGCTGTGGCCACCTCACGACACCACGCCTTGGCCCTGCTGTGGCAATTTCCACTTTTCTGACACCGGGCAACATGGACAAGTTATTGCCAGTACATCAAAGAGATGGAAAAAATTAATCAACAGCACCTCCGAGCTATTCGGCATAGAACGTAGCTAGATAAAATCATAAATAATGAAATCCTGCAAGGATGTTGCACAACAAGCATTGAGGCAAAGCTCATAAAACTCTTCTTCACGACATCTGAGCCTTTTCCTTCCACAGGAGACCTTGTTTTCTAAAAGTGATTTTTCTACAGTAAGCTCACACTGGGCAGAAGCGGGAAGGGCCCCAGCCCATGTGATGTCAGGATAAATATGTGGGAAGCCAATGCAGCAAAAACTCCTGCCAAAGGAATGTCTGGTGCAGAGTGGTGTGAGAGCGGGCTGGCTCTGGAGCCCACCTCCGGCGCAGCCTGGAGCGAGGCCCTCGCTCAGGTCTGGGCCTAGCAGTGGCACAGCCTGGCATGGCGGGCCGAACAGCGTGACACCATCCTGCCCTTTCCGGGAGCATCTGTCCCCCTCATGGGGACACACTAAGCTGACCACCCCATCTGGTGCAGAAGCAGTTATCCTGCATGTTAATGCAGGATTTTAGCACCTGAGTGCTTAAAGACCTTCACATTGGACTGTGCAAGTTTGTTGCAAGCAACAAGAGCAGATTTAGAGATAAAGATAGTAAAAAACACTGCATTCCCTTGTCCAAAAGCCCATAAATCAAGGCTTTGGCTCTTCAGCACAGAAACACTCTTGGACGTAATTGGAAACAGACAGTGCCGATCTGAAATGCTTCACGGAGCTAGGCCGCCAGTGGCTTGGGCCAGGATGTCCCCGTGGCTCCTCCACCCCGTTACCCGCTGGCAGCTTTCCTGTGTGGTGTTTGTGAGGGGCCGGGAGAGGACAGTCCTGCCCAGCAGCTGCCAGGGACCCACCATAACAGCGGAGTTTGACCAGGCCCACCAGGCCTTGCCCTCAGCCCCATCACCATGGCAGGGGATATTCTGTGATGAAGAGCTCAGTTGCTCAGTTTCTTCGCTCTGGTTAGCGTTTGCTCCTCACAGCCTTGTCTACAGTGGCTAAGGTGTCAAGTGTGGTCTGAGCTCAGAAGCCACAGGGCTGTCTAAAAGATACTTACCGGAAAGTTGTGCTGGCGTAAGCCAAACTGTGAATTTAACCCAGTACTAGGCCTCATAGGGGTGTTCTTCTGTTTGGCTGCTGTTGCTTTGGAAAGCGCCTAACTCAGGCTGTAGAAGCTGCTTTTATCCTGAGCCGTCCGTAAGAAGACCATAATGACATAGTTATAAATCAGTAATAAATAGTGAAGCTTGCCATGGACAGAGGAACTAGCACAGCGAGTAGTTCTGCAAAGCAGCAATGCCAAGCCAGATCAAGGCAACAGAATTTATAGCTGCTATTATGTGGAGGAGCTATATTTACGACTCCCCCCTACATCGCTCTGATATCTTTGAATCTCACAATATTTGTATATTCATTCCCACAACATTCCTGTAGGTAAGGAATTTGCAAACAAGAAGCTCAATACTGGAGCCTCTCCATGCAGCGTGGAGCAGGATTGGGAAGGTGGGGGAACTTCAGAGTCCCTTCAGCAGTTACAGATACATCCAGGAAAATTAACCAAATAATGTGATGTAAGTAGTTGGGCCACCTACAGGACAACTCACCAAGTTCCTCTGGGCTGGGCCGTGCAAGAGTTCAGACTCGATGATGACAATGAGCTTGTATCACTTTAAAGTATACCTCAGCTTGCAACCTAAGCGATGCTGACCTGAGACGCCTTGATGCAGAATGGTTGGAAGGAAAGGAAAACAAAAGCACTCCAAGCCCTGAAGCTGATAATAGTAAAGTGAAATAATAAGCAAAGTTATATAACCGCAGGTTTGTTCACTTTGGCTTTAAAATATTCCTTAACTTCTGCCCCTAATTCCTTGATACCATCCATTACTTTCAGAAACTATTGATTCCACGGAAAACAGCAGAAGAGCTTAATACGTGATGCGAGGTAAATGAAACAAGGTTCTGTTGTTTAGAAAGCTTTGACATAGGTGTGGGAAGTTCATAATTTCATGCCATTTTTACCTATAATTTATATGATGAATTCAATCTTATCGTGTCCCAAAATGAAAATAACTGTTTTTCTGTCCTTTGAATGTTGTGACCTTCAAGGGGATGGAGCCCTTGAGCTGAGCCCAGCAGCCTGGTCTGGCTTGCAGTATGAGGCTGCTGCCCGCAGGAGATCTGCTGCCTGGGGCCTGCCACTGGAAATCATTCTTCTGTGGCCGACCGGACGCTCTTGGGCAAGCGCAGCCCCAGTTTTCCACACTGCTCAATGACAATAATTATTCATACTTACCTTGGGGGTGGGGGGGAGGTGAGCTTAATTAATACTTGCAGAGTCTTTTGAGATGCTTGGATGAAAGGCAGTGTTGACAGACATAATATTTTCACAGTGACTGTCCGATGAGTGTCCTCTCTGCTTCCTCAGCAGCAGAAGGGTTAATTAGGGCCAGAGGATCCTGCCAGCCTGAGCAGCTCAGGGTGCCCAGCTGAGTGCTGGGTCACAGAGCCCATCCCCGGATGAGGGGAACTCCTTCCACGCTCACACCTCAGCGTTACAAGATAATGTCCTTGCGTCACACAGGGCTGTGTTGCAACCGTTTCCTTTTCCCTGTGCATTTCCCACCTCCTCTGCCTGGATGTGCCATAAGGCTGTGGATCTGCACCGTGGCTGCTGGGGACCATGTGGCCCATGGCTGGGAGTCCCCAGTCCCCTGGGGAGGTGCTTTTCATCAGTGGATGAGAAGTTCCCTTTACAAAACTGAGATGTTACTGCACTGGAGCGACCTGCAGGTGCAGGAGGTCTTCAGCTAATGCAGCGCTGCTGGACTCACCAGCAGGAAACCAGCTGCATTTCCTGGGCAGGTCCGGAGCACTGCAGTTTGCGTGAGGGGAAGACACTGATGAGCAAACCCTGCAATCAGTGTGTGCAACACAGCCTTTTTGTATAATATAACGAAAGTCCACCCCTCACTTGGGGACCTCATCTTCAGACACTTGGGCTGAAAATCAGAACTGATGACTTTAGCTAAGAGGAGCTCGATCATGACTTTGGACAAACACTAGGGTTTTACCCTCAAACATGGTGTGAGCAAAAGGTCACAGCACATTTTGCACCCTTTACCCTTCTACACATCATAGCAGCTAGGGGTACCCAGCTGGGTCTCACTCAGTGCTGCAACAGCCCACAGAGAACACATCATCCAGCACATGAGTGAAACCTTGTGCGCCATTTTCACAGTGTTGTGCTCATACCAGTTCAGCTCAGCATAAGGGAAAAGCAGTTAAAATCTGACAGATTTTTTCTCCTTCTGTGAAAGGATCTGCTGTCCTTGCCAGCCAGAAGGGGCAAGAGGAGCATCCTGGAGCATGTTGCTGCATCAGGCACCCATCCCCACATGCCTGCAGCCTGGCTGTCTGATGACAGGGACACTGCCTGTGTTTGGAGAGTGACAGTAAGTAAGTTTCCACTGGCTATTGTGTTTATTTACCTCTTCTGTCTGTTTTTTAGCCAGACAGGGTGATCTGGTTTGCCAGCTTCCTCTCTCAGCTCTCTCTCTGTGTGCTAATGCACACATGTCCAGCACGGCCAGCCTGCCTCCCCCTCACCTCACAGCTTTCCTCTCACAGAGTATGTCCCCGGGTTTTTGCAACGCTGGTTTTTGCCACAGCAGAGGGCAGGGATCTGCTCGGCAGCCCTGGTCCTCATGCCCTCCTTCGCTGCAGGAAAATCTCACAGCCCAGCATCGCCACATCTCTGAGCGAGGTACATTGGATATTTCTGCTCTCCAAAACTGTCTAACAGCAAGGCAGAAACGGGCAAACCTGATACTCAGAGCTCTGCTTGGTTTCTGTCCAGCCTTCACTTGGGAAAAATCCCCACCAAAATCAATAGCCCATTTCCCTGGGTAGGAAATAATGACATCTGACTCACAGGGTTTTATACCGCACTTCGGATGCCCACATGTGCCAAAGCGCAGCATCTCGTGCCCCAGCTATCTGCCCTTTGAAACAGCCTGAGGAAGGACTGTGAGGGTTTCTTAGAACATTAAAAGTAGTAGTGAAAGTCACAGGGCTTTTTTCCTTTATACAATTGAAGTCGAATTTGAGCAATAAGCCTCCTGATTTCTCTGGGGGAGGAGATGTGACGTCTTGAGGTAAACCACACATCCCGTAACTACCACTGTGTCGTTTGTAAGAGCTGCCTCTCCACAGAAGTGGCAGAACTGCTTTTCAGCAAAAGTCACCAAATTTTCAGAGGGGAACGATTCCAGTCAGAGAAAGACCGGGCAGCAGAAAGGAAGAAAACTCAACCACAATAAAGCAGCCATTGAACCTGAAAGGAAAAAGACGTCAGCAGCCCAGGCAGGGGCTCTCCTTTTCCTGGTATCTAGCGAGCTGTAATTATGTGGAAAGAAGCCGTGGGTGGGACTGTTATTTACATGCTGAAATTCGTAACCCAGCACCATGATGTCGAGACGGAAGAGACCCCTTCTCTCCAGGGCTTGGTGGGACCTGGGAACTTGAGATGGTGCCTCAGAGGTTGGCACGGGATGTCCTGGCCCACCTGTGCTTCTTCTGTGGTGTTTCTCTTGGGATGGGAGCTGAGGCAGTACTGAGGTTCGGGTGGTGGCAGGATGAGGGTGCTGTGTCCCCTTGGAGGTACCCTCATCAGGAGCAGGGGTGTGCTCCCAGGGAAGGGCAGGTAAACAAAAGCCTTCAGCTGCCAGGGGAGGGAGGGAATTCAGGAGGACATGGTCAGGAAGAGAGGAGGAAAGGTGTAGGTGCTGCTAGAGTTGAGCTCCAGCACAGCCACTCTGCTGAGATACCTAATGGCATTGAAAGCCCAAGGGAAGGATGACACAGAGCTCCCAAGCAAGAGAAATGAGCTTGAGATTCAGAGCTGCTCAGGGACCTGTGTAGGAGAGCTAAAGGGAAAGCTGGCACCACAAGCTGCGGGTAGAGGCAGAGGGAGCCTTGCTGTAGAGTCTGCACCTGGTGGAGTTTTGGGGGAGCATCGCGCCTGGTGGAAACACCAAATCCCTCCAAGGTGCAGGGCCTGTCCCCTCAAGAGGCACAGGAAGGAAGGGCCAGAGCCAGCAGGAGGGAAACGGAGGCCTGGAGCATCCTGAGGAGGAGCCATTGTGCAGACTTGGTGCTGCTCCAGGCCTCCAGGTCCAACCGCAGCCGTCAGGTGGACGACCAAAGCTTGGTGCAGGGACTGATGCTGGGAGAGCTTCTCGAGCCCTTGCTAGGTCATGCTCCACCCCTCATCTGTTTAAATAAACATTAACAGAAGAATGAGGTGGCCAAGGAATGACTATAGGCAAGGTCTGAGGTGTACATCTGGTCTCACTCCAAGTCTGTGACTGAAATAGAAGGCTAAATATATCTGTAGTTGAGGACTGAGGCGTGCTGTCCAAGTTAAATAAGGATATACAGCCCGGGAATGGCGTGGAGAACGCTGGGTTAGGTCTCGTGCTCACCAGCAGGTCTGCACCGAGGAAGCGCCTCACAGCTGTTGGCTGTGCTATGGGTTGCTCTTCCGAGCTGTCAGGGCAGCATTTCCCTAATTCTCCCTTCAGCTGTATGAATTATGGCCCCTCACTGTCCTAATGACCACCATTCCTTAAGCAAGCTGGGTGAAAAAATAAAAGCGATCATTCATCTCCTTGATACAAATCCAATTCTTCTCACTGCCTTCCTGGCAGAGCAGCACGAGGACTGTCCTTTGGATCTGAAGGCTTGGATAGATGTGTTTTTGGCATCCCAGCACTGACTACCATCTCCTGACACTGGACGCAAAGCCCACCTCTGCCCATGCTCCACAGACAGTTTGACAGCACCTTCCCCGATCAGCAGGCCCTTCGGTACGGCACGAGGGGGCTTGGAGCACCCACCTGCACCCCTACAGTGCCCAGCAGGACCCTTGAGGAACCTGGCAGGACCCTGAGCCCAGCAGGACCCCTGCAGCTGGCACCAGGGTGCTTCTGCATCTTCTGGAGCCGTGGCCACTGAGCCACCTTGCACCGGGGTGTCCCCATGGCTGGCCAAGGCACTGACGGTGCCTGCCATGCTAACATGCGTGCTCACAGGCTCCCCTGCACTCGGGGATGTTAGGTGGCTGAACCTTCTCGTGTTGTTTTAAGGGTTCTGGCAAACGTTCAAGAACAAAAGCTAAGACAGCCAGTTCTCATTTGTGGGCACGTCCCTACATTTCAATGTGGTAAACCTTGTGATTTAGCAAGTGAGAGCCTTCTGCCCCAGGGCTGTTAAAAGCTTTTTTATTATTATTCTTTTCTTTAAAAAAAAAAAAAAGAAGAAAACAAACCTGTCAAGACTTCCAAGAAAGTGAGAAAAACACAAGCATAGATGGGCTGCAGGACTCGGACCAGATTTCTGAATATGCCTACACATGGGGAAAACTGCAGGCTGAGAGCTTGGTCCTTTGAAAGCTGCTGGGGGTTTTCATTTGTTTTTTGACGTGCTTGTACTTAGGGAGAAAGGAGGAAAAACTGCCAGAGGCTTTTGCTGCCATCATGAATAATGTTTTGTTCTGGTACCGTTTCATGCTTTTCTCCTGAAAGTGAGTACCTCGCTGTCTGAAGCGGAACACGTTGGCTAATAGGACACCACTCATCAGTGGAAAAGGACAGATTTAGGAAACCCTTTGCTAATACTTTCCGCAGCTGTGGGCTATGGATGCAGCTAGTGGCAGGGTGAGCCTGCGGGGCCACGCACCCCAGCGCAGGGGATGCAGCTGGTGCCCAGGGGCTCACATACATGCACGTGTGCAGGGGTCACAAGTGGCAGAGAGACCTGCCACTTCTGTGGGATCTCATGGCTGGTTGTCCTTCAGAAAGCCCAGTGTCGCTCTCCGCCACCTGGGCCATCTGCCTGTCCCCTTCCTGCAGCTGCCAGGTCTTGCTCCCTCCTCCCATCCTGGTTATGGTTGTTCATCGTGGTTGTTGTTTGTCCCAGCCTGCACTAGAGCTAGTGTCAGTGACAGACTGAGTGGGGGCACTTGTGTCGAGATGGGCTGGGTAATGAGGGGATCTTGGCTATTTATTCCTGTGTGGTCAGTGGCAGCAGCCACCTCTCCCCCTGGGACCTCTTCACTCTTGCAAGAGCCTGCCATTGGACCCCTGGCCGTGGGTGTCAAACCAGGCGCCTTAGGTGAGAAGCCATTAAAACAACACAGATAGTCTCCCTTAATCCACACTCAATAATGTCAGCAGCAGAGATCTGTGGCATGCCACTCCGCTGCTGGGCTGGTACCCAGAAAGCCACGGAGCAATCTTCCTCTTTGTTTTTACAAATAGGTATAGCCTTTTGAAGCAGGATCAGTTGTAACACATTTATTGCGAGAATGAAAGACAAAAACAGAAGTCTTTGCCAAGAGCAAGTGAAATGGGCATGCTTTTCAAATAGCTACCACAGGACTGATTACCTTTCCAAGTAATTAAACATTGTGAAAGGTTATTAACGTGCTGATAATAGACAGCTTTGCAAACTGCCAGCACAGCATGATCTTGCAGAGGGTGGCATGGCACAGAGCAGGAGCCCTTGCTCCTGGGGGGCTTGGCAATGCCCCAGCGCCCCAAGAGCTGCATGTGCCTGGCCGGGCCGGTCTGGACCCAGCCAGCCCAGGAGTGTGGGGCCCCTGAATGATGGCAGGGCCCATCCTTGATGGCAGAGGAGCGGGGCGGGGTGGTCGGCATCCCCTCAGTGCTCCCCTGGGGCAAGGCAGCAGGTGTCTGCCGAAGCACAGGCCTGCAAATGCAGGTTTCCAAGTATTATTTCTCTTTAAACCAACTTGCATCCACAAACAACGTCTCTTGCTGTGAAACCTCTGGTATTTTAATGCGTGTTATTAAACCCACGTGGGAAGTAGGCTGGCTGAGCTGTGGGGTAGGTTTGCAGCAGCCGCAGGCAGGCATGCAGGCAGGGATGCAGGTGGAGACATAGATGAGGATGCATGTGGGGATGCAGGCAGGGATGCAAGTAGGGATGCAGGTGGGGATGCAGGTGGGAATGCAGGCGGGACGCAGCAGCGCAGAGCCAATGCCTTCTCTGAGCCCTGCAGCCGCTGGGCCGAGGAGGAGACAAATGGGAAATCTGCTGAGGAAAAGGAAGAGGCAACAACAGCACTTTTTTTCTGAATCAGCTCCTAGGCAGGGGGAAGGTGGGTGGGTAAACAGTGGTGCCACAAACTCCGGCATGGAGCTGCTTGATAGGGACAGCCCTTGTCCAGAGCAGCCACCTCCTGGTCATCCCCTCAGACCACAGACGGAAAAGCTCTGCTCTCTCTGCGTGTTTCCATACATAGCAGCAAGGGGAAGGAAGCGACGGAAAAGGTGCAGGCTGTGGTGGAAAGATGAAATAACATCCTGGGCGAGAGCGTCCTTGCGGCTCCCTCAGAGCCTGCCCGGTGTTAGAAACGCTCGGGAAGTTCTGCCGCGCTTCGTGTTGGCGTAATGCTCTGCATTGCTCTGAAACAACATCGCCTGCCTTTGCGTGTAGACCAGGCGTAACCCGAGCTTCTAGGTCACCCCGCTGCTCCCCCAGACGCCGTTCCGCGCTCCCCGGGAGCCAGCCGAGAGTTCGCGGTGGGAGGCGTTCAGACGGGGCGCTTGGGAGACACTGCTGACAGCCTGCACCTCCCGCCCCAGAGCGAGTGGCCGGTGTTAGGGCTACTGTCGTGTCTTCGGGAGAGCCAGCCCGAACCGGAGGAGCTCACATGTCCCTGCTGCGGCTCTTATACCCACTCTGGAGCCTGGGGCTGCTCCTCGTTTGTCGAGGGTTCGGGCAAGAACGGGCTCGGCAGACGGACAAGTCCTCTCTTGTTTTTTTGGTTTTTTTTTTTTTATTTTTTTGTTGCGGGGG
>VXAV01011351.1:264466-278905 GCA_013399715.1 Alectura lathami | reverse complement strand
TCGGGCGGTGAAGGGGACCGCGGGGCGGGGGAGGCTTCCTCCCGAAGGCTGAATTCGCGGACCTAAAAGGCGAGGTATTTTTAACCGGTCTTTTCGTTTTCCTGAGAAAACACTTCAAAAACGGGGTTTATGTCCATATAGACTAAATCCACCACTTCAGTGGAAGGCGTTACACAATCGGGGCAGTTATACAAACCTAGGTTATTTCATAACTTGTTTACATCAGCTGGCCTATCCCCACTCTTTTGCTTTTTTCAGAGTTGCGCTCCCCCCCTTTCTCGCAATATTATTATTTCTTGTGCGGCTTGTGTGAGTGAACTGGCAGCGGGAGCGCGTCTCTGTCTTCGTATCGAGAAGTCATAGGATCATTTAAAAAAAAAAAAAAAAAAAAACAGTCGTGTATTAAACTTTGCCAACGGTACCAGCCCGTGACATTCCTCACGTTAAAGAAGTTTTACCAGAAATGACTCGCCGCGGTTCCCAGCCGCCTCCAAACGCATCTCGCTGGTGCCCTCTGCGGGCTGCGCCGAGGATGGAGACTTGCAGGGGCTGGAGCGGGGATCCGGACACTTCGGTGCCTCACGGTCACAGCCCGGGCGAGGTGGGGAGCGGGCAGAAACCCAAGGCGCCGGGCCGGGCGCAGACCCTCCGGGTCTGCGGGTGCGCTGGGCTCAAACACTTGCTCCCAGAGGCTGGGGGCTCTGGCTGCGCCCAGAGCTCGGGCTGCTGAGGGCTGCCCGAAGGGGCTGCTGACTGCTCAGGGTTTTTCTCTTCCCTCGTGTTTTCTGGTGGTGCGTCCTTGCGTGAGCACTGTTTGATGCGGGCTCCAGAGCCCGGTCTCTAAGATTGCTATCTGAAACGGGGCTCTCTGCAGGACGCTGGCTTAGTGAGAGCAGAAGTGTTTGCCTGGAGAATCTGGGTGATTTCTCAAGGCCTCGCACGCTGTCTTTCCCTTGATCCCTACAGATGTTGTAGATTAGGATCAAATGTGAGCACTGCCCTTACCCTAGGAATGGGGCTGTGGAGATCTTCAGGGCTTTATCGCCGCAGAAAATATGCATTGCAGACATTTTTTCTTTAGTTTTTTTTTTTTTCCCAAAGCAAGGAAAGATGCATCAGTCACATGCTTGAGTGGAAACTGTGTCTCTGAGCCAAAACTTTGATGCTTTTTAATTATTTTTCCCATGCAACACAGCACTGGAACATTTTTCTTTTAAGTTGTGTGTCGTGCTGTATTCCTAATCGCTGGCTTGCCATGTGGTAAACATAGACTTTAATGGGAATAATTTGTGTACTTTTTCAGACTGGCCTGCTTTCCCCTCCGATATCCCAATTCTGTGTCCAGTTTTCCTTCAAGGATAGGAGATCCACCAGGGCCTTCTATCTATTACAGGATATAGCCTCTATGCTTTCTATTTGATAATTGAGTGTGAGTTAAGATCCTCTGGGTGGATTTTTCTGCTATTTTTGGTGTGTGTGTTCTTTTTCCCTCAGCCGTTTCTGGGCTGAGGCGTGCCCCGCCGCCTGTGCCTCCCGTGGCAGGGCTCAGTGGAACCTCCTTGGGGCCAGCCCCGTGTTTCAAGGCAGAGCCGAGGCTGGGCTCAGCTCTTTGCTCTCCTAATAACAGGACTCCTCCTCATTCGTTGTTCAGCTGCTGCTTGTCTAATGACACCTGTGTCCGTGTGTTGCTTGGGTCAGGAGGAGAGTGGCAGAGTGCGTGCAGTGCGTGCAGCCCCGCAGCTTGGCCATCGCCCAATGTCTCCTGTAGATGAGGAAAGAGGGCAGAGAGTTGCCCCTGGGAGCCTCTGGAGAGCTGTGTGCGAGGAGGTGGGCAGGCACGTGGGCAGCAGTTTTGGTGTGGCAGAGTTGGTGGCAGCACGGTGTCCTGGCAGGAAGGTGAGGTGTGCAGGGAAGCCTGAGGGGTCAGTAAGCAGCATGGGGAAAATCCAGTGGCAGCCTCAGCACACATACCTGAAGACTTAGCCTGTCACAGCGGTGTGTGCTGTACTTAGTTATCTGTGGAAAATACTGCTTTTGGAGAGTACAGAACATGGGTTTGGGGGAATTTTTAGGATACTTCCAGGGATTAGAAAGGAAGCCAGTGGCAGTGATGGGGTACAGCATAGGCTGCAGCCTGCCTGGTCTCATCCCCTGGCCTGAAAGCAAGTAGAGGGATGCAGCTGAACGGAGCAGCCCCTTTGCTGTCCAGGGAGCCTGCACCATGGGTACAGAAAAGTCCTGGCTGAAATGAAGGAGTGATTGCCGGTGAGGCAGTCACTCGATGAACAATGCAGGGCCTGACACTTGTGTCAGACATCCATATCTTATGTGGCTGATTTGGCCATAGCATCCCTATGAAGAAGGCAGGATACTTTCTTCTCCCCTGTTTGGGTGCAGGAGAGGTGGTGGCACAGGTGGGTAAAGGTCGTGTTGGAAGGCAGTCGCAGAGCTGGAAGTATCCCTTGACCTGTGGTTTAACTAGTCTCATGCTTCCCCCCTCCTGCGAGGTTCGGATCCCTTCCTAACGGTGTTGTGGCTGTGGAGGTACTGAGCAATTCTCTCCTGGGCCGTGTGGTCACAGCCTTCACTGGGCAGAGCAAAGAAGGGGATTTCCACCAGTAAATTCCTCTGAGGTGTTTGCAGCATGCAGCTCTGAGCCTCCAAAGGCAGAGGTCATGAGGATGGCGTTCACTGACACGAGGGATGTGCTGGGGCTGTGTCAAGTTCAAGCTGCAGGTGAACCTCTGAGGTTCTGGTGGGGCTTTTGCCAAGTCTTGGTGCCAGCATGATCCTGTAATTCCCCCCCACCTGCTCCACCAGATGCGTTCCTGCCTTCTCTTGTCCTTTCTTGCTGGACTTGGGGCTGTCCAAAGCTGTAAACTGGCATTTATCTGTGTTCAAACTGGATCTTCTGGTCTCCAGGCTCTGGCAGCTGAGCGTCTTCTGGATAAAACTGCCCAAAATTGCTGTCGCTATCAGCATGTGGAATGCTATTTGCACTAGCCTTGGTTTAACAAAACATTTGGGCAAGGTGCTTGACTAGGCACACCCTGAAAAGGAAATCTGTGAAGTGCTGTCCCTTATCTGGGACGTTACCTGGGCCGAGGTCAGGCTGACGCAAGCGCTCGCCTCTCTGGGAGGCTGCTGTGCTGACCCGAGGACGGGCGTTTCTCACAGGATCATTTCAAGGCTACAAACTGCTGGTCCTACAAGCCCCATCCCTCCCCAGGGAGCGCAAGTGCGGAGGCAGCTGGAGCAGGGCGCGCCTGTCTGTAAGGCCCAGTCTAACCATTGCAAGTCTCCTGATGGGAGCTCTTCATAGACAAAAGCATTCCTTCTCCCCTGCTTCCCCCTCCGGGGACAAGCAATTGTTTTCCTGGCAGTTCAGTGCCAGGGTATTATCCAGATGGATTTACCTCCGTCTGAAACAAGGTGTACATGTATTTTGGAGGAGATCATTACCTGCTACCTTGGTTTTACTGCTGGCTTGTTTTGTCTAGACAGTGCAGAGAGCTGCAGGGAACTTGTCCGATCTCAATCCTAAGACCTATTTTATAGGCTGCTATTAAAATACATATCCCTGCACGTAACCATCCTGGGGCCGGGCTTCTCTTGCTGTGTGTGGAGCCTCTGAGCAGGAGGCTGTTCTTGCCATACCAAGCTGTGCACAGACCAAGCCAGGATTTCAGGGGAATCCTTTGGTAGGAAGCTTTGCTTTGCTTGCTAATGGCACGTCAGGGCCCAAGTTTCTCTTCCTTTTCTTTGGACTGGCTGAGTGTTTTTCTAGAAACTCCTTAATTCCCCTTTCGCCCCACGCCGGAAGGAGCAGTGGGGATGCTGGGGAGGTGGGGGGATGAGGACAGGGCTGCTGTGAGGGGAAGTGCCCGAGCCAAGTGTGGGGCAGCCTGAGATGCTGCAGGGGCACTGGCAGCACTGCCTTTGCTTCAGGTGCCGCTCTGGTCCTCACTGGTGCTGCTCCTGAGGGCCTGGCTAGTTGCTAAGGATATGCCATGTTCTGCTGTCACTGACAGTTTCTTTTCTCTCTCTCTCCTTTCTTCACCTTTGCTCCTAGAAATTCCGAGTAGATATGCCAGGATCAGGCAGCGCCTTTATCCCCACGATCAACGCCATCACGACCAGCCAGGACCTGCAGTGGATGGTGCAGCCCACTGTCATCACTTCCATGTCCAGCCCGTACTCCCGCTCGCACCCTTACAGCCACCCATTGCCCCCGCTGTCCTCGGTGGCCGGACACACAGCTCTTCAGCGACCGGGAGTGATCAAAACCATTGGCACCACGGTGGGACGGAGACGAAGGGATGAGCAGGTAACTGTGGCAGGGAGGATGATGCAGGGCACCTGGCAGCAGGCATGCAGATTCTTCCGCAGTAGGGGAGTCCCCTGCTGCCCTCTCTGTGTCATCCAGCCCCATGGGGACTGCCACGGTCTGTCCCCTGCTCTGTACGTGCGCTGGGGTTTCTCAGGATGATGCACAGTGTGAACTGGAGGGTGATTTTTTCGCTGCTTCCTCAGCGTGCGGCACGACTCGGCCAATCTCCATCACAGACCTCGCACCGCTGGGCGACTCTGCGGCTCAGTTTCAGCAGCAGGTGAAACTCTGAAGCCAAGCCTCAGGTTTCAGTCTGAGTGTCTCAGCCACTCCAGGCAGAAGGAAACCCCTGAGCAACCAGAGCTTCACATAGGTCATGTACAAAACGTTTGTCCAGATTACATCAGCTGGTGTTCTGTGTCGGGTGTGTGGCCACCTGCGCTGCTCCAGTCTTGCTTTGGGTGATACCACCAGTGCCAGCTGACATGCAGGGAGGAACAGCTCCCCAGAGCACCTCCAGTCTTGCAGACAGAGCCTTTAGGATGTCTGGGACCTGCATCCCCCCCCCGCCCAAAGCACAAGTGTGCAATCTCCTGACCCCTTTCTAGCAGTGAGGCAGGGATCCCACAGGCACTGCCATCCTCGTGGCAGTTTCATAGCAGGGTGAGGTGGCTGGTCCTTCTGCTGCCTGTACCCTCTTAAAGCCAATCTGAATAATCTAGATCTTCCCAAATCACTCTCAAGCAGCAGCTGTGTGGGTCACTGTCCATATGAGAAATGTAAAGGGACTCACTGCGCACCCTGGGTGTGTGAGCGTGCTGCTGTGTGAGGCCTGTTTCTAATAAGGCGCAGCAGCCCTGCTTTTACTTCCATGTCATCTGTTCCCATTCACACTCCAATCATCTTCTGTGGTGTGGACCTAAAGGACCCGCTGGGGACCTGAAGGGCTCACTGAAGGCCCATGTATGCCCGGCAGGATGAGCATGAGCCCTGCAGGGCTGGCTGAGGTGCCAGCCCGAGCCACCTCCCGTCCCTGCGTGCAGGGCTGGCTGGCGTCCAGCACTGGGGAAGCTCTCATGAGGATAGGGGAATAATTAGCAGCAACTAATTTGTTTGACAAACGCTGCCTCTGTGTTCACAAATTGGCCGTGAAGAGATCACCGTACTTTCGGATTTATTTGTTGTTCGGAGTTATTTACGGAAGGATGTCTGCCAAGCAATTCCTGGCCTGTGGCTTGTTTGCAAGCCGTTCACTGCGGGTCATTCAGATCCAAGTCCTTTTGATTAGACACGTGCTACGGCAGGACCCGGGCAGTTTACTGTGACTCTTTGGCTCAGGTTCCCGCTGCTGGTGCTTGCCTTTTTGGAGTACATTGTGTAACCTTGTAGGAAAAGAGCCTGTCTTGATGAACGGTTCTGCCAGCAACTGCACACGTGGGGCTTGGGCAAAGCTAGCGCATGCAGCAGGGGCACCCAGAGTGCCAAAGCAAACTGCTTTCAAACAAATCCAGCACCACTTACAGAATATTCCATTTTAGACCTGTTATAGTGTTAAGCATGCCCAGATTAGCCTCTTCAGCCCCCATCTATTGAGATTTTTTTTTTTTTTAAAAAAAAAAAGCATAGCCTCTGGGATAGATAACTGAAAAAATGACTGAAGGCTCCAGGAGGACTAATTTTAGTCCCAATGTATTTCAGTGAGATCTGTGCTCCTGAAAACTGCATACAGAGGCCCCAAGTCAGCCCAGAGTCTGTGTGCATGCTTTGCCTTATGGGTATGTGTGCACAAATACACTCTTACCCTGCACACCTGCAGGTGCCAAACCCTGCCAGCAGCTGTCCTGCAGGTGGAGATGCCCCCACCCCAGGGTGGAGTGCTGTCATCTGCTGGTGGGGGGGCTCTTGGAACCCAAGCCCTTGACCCAGGGTTCCAGCCAGTGCCAGAAGTGTCTCTGTGCCTCAGTGTGCACCCAGGGGTGTGCTGCCTGCAGGTGAAATCATTGCCCCCATACACAGGGGCCTGAAAAAGCGGAACAGAGCGAGGGAAATGCCCAGGGGCTGAAGTAAACTCCCTGAAACTGCAGAGATGGAAATCAGGGAAATGAACCAAACCAAAACAAACCAGAATGAGGTTAGAGTAAAACTAACACTAAAAAGAGAAGGCAGTAAGAGCGTGAGTATCTTGAGATTTTGACATCCCCGAAGATATTAAAACTGAAAGCTTTTATGAGGTGTGTTGGTGTCTTTTTTTTTTTTTTTCCCCCCATCCTCTGTTGGCAAGTGCTCTGCAGGGCACTTGCCAGCACTGCAACACTGCAGGTGCAGTGCCAGCGTGCCCAGCGTGGGGTCAGCCCTGGACAGAGCAGGATGTGCTGTGGGCGCTCTGGTTGCTGCTGCTGAGATCTTTAAGAGCTTGTCTCAAACCCCCAAAGCTAGGCCTGACCTCACCAGATGCTGTGGGCTAAACTCCCTTCCTCTGGTATTGCAAGAGTGTAACTCTTTGGGTTTCTACGGAATTGCTCCTGATTTACATCAGTGAGTTTGTCAGCTGGCCTCAGGAAGCCCTCGGTATCACTGGAGCCTCGCCTGCTGATGCGAGAAACAGTCTGTTATCTCGCTGTTTGCTCAAAAAATCTGAGGTCAGGTTTTGGGGTGGTAGAAATAATTGTTGCTTCACAGACTTCATGAGAGCTCTGCTGATCTCCCTCTTTCCCCCCACCCCATCCCCGACCTTCAAGTTAACAACTATTTTTGTGTGGGAAGCAGCAGATATTTTCTTTCTTGAAAGAGGCACTTACAACATCACGCTCTGGTTTTGCTTAATGTACCACCCAAGTTGTGAAACAATCAGAGCATCTTTTATCTGTTTGGCCCTGGTGCAGATTCACTGTCCTCTTACACAATCTTCCCCCTGCTCCCCACTCTGCCTTCTCCTCGCCCTTCTGTTAAGACCCGGTGCTAGCAGAGATACTGCGAGCTTTCATCTTCTGCTGACATCAGTGAAGAGGGGGAGTGCTGAGCATCCTGCTGGATCAGGCCTTTTTTTCTTTGCGTTGCGGTTAAATCCTCACAAACTTCAAGGAATGCCTTGCTCAGATCTGATTGTGGGTTTTCTTGGCACTTGCCCACAGCTGTCGCCTGAGGAAGAAGAGAAGCGAAGGATCCGGAGAGAGAGGAACAAACTGGCAGCTGCTAAGTGTCGTAACAGGCGCCGAGAGCTAACAGAGAAACTCCAGGCGGTACGTGCTCTGCATGCATTTCTCCCTCCTTGTCACCTGCCCTTCGGACCAACTTGCAGGGTGTTGCTTTCCCTTGTTTGGGGAAGATGCTGCCTTCTGCTTCCAGGGCTGCCCAGTGGCATTGCTCCTGCATCAGTGGTGGGAGGGCTCAGAGGCCTAATTTCCCCTTGCTGACTGCCCAAAACATCCTAGGAGCTCTCCTCCCATATAGCCTGCTGACTAGCATGCATCTCCCTACCTCAGGTCTCCTTCTCTAAGTGGAAATAAATACGCTGTGTGCCTCAGGTGAAAGCTCTGAGGACAAAAGTGCACAAGACTGTAGTATCACCTGAAAACAAGAGAAAATGAGGCAATGTTACGCGTACTTCTCTAAGCTACATCCTTTAGGCTCACAGCAAGAGCTGTGAGGTGGGTGAGGGACTGGCTGAAGAAGCGACAAGGATGGGTTGTGTTGAAAGAGTCTGTAGAGACTCCAGCACTCCTGTTCAAGAAGCAGCCTAGGGTTGGTTGTGTTTGAGCTTAAGGATCACAGCAGTGAAAGGACACCAGTGAAATGTGCTGCTGACTCAAATCTGGGAGGTATTCTCAGTGTAGGGGAGGCAGGAGAGCCTATAGGAAGAATGTAAGGATTCTCATGACTAAACTAATAGAAGTGAGAGGAGTACAAACTGGGAGGTCATATCCTGAAGGATTGAGGGTGAGTACTGCTGCGAGCTCCTCACGCAGGAAGATACTAATTGCTTACAGATTGACTATGACCCATCAGTGTGATGTGACCGTGGGAAGGATAAATGGAGTAATCTGGGATGCGTCAAGGGATGATCCAGTGGAGATGAAAGTGTTAGTCCTCGTGCAAGTCACAGGCAAGGCCTTATCTGGAGTATGAGCTACACAAGGAAAATGGAAACAGTTGAGATATTGCTTTACAATACCCAGGTCTAGGAAATGGGAAGAACATGATTTAACCCTAACACAAAACCCAATGGGAGAGGATTTGAGTCCTCTCTGTTAAGGTGTCTCTCATGTAGGCAGCAAGGGAGAACACAGAGTTGTAGTAGCTGTTCATGAGATAACAAAGGCAGGCTCCTGAAAAGACCATTTATAACCCTTAGATTGGTGAAGTTTGGGAATAGCCTCCTGGTAGACACAGGAAATGCAAAATGCGTAGCTAGCAAATACCTGGTGCTTGCTTGGCCGGTGAAGAGGCTGGGATGTATCTGCCCATGCCAGCTGGGAGCTGGACGTGACGTCCATGTTCTATGTGAGGAGCAGTGCCAAAGCCTCTGATACTTACTTATTCACCTTTTTGTCTGCAGGAAACTGAGGTGCTGGAGGAGGAGAAGTCAGTGCTGCAAAAAGAGATTGCTGAGCTCCAGAAGGAGAAGGAGAAACTGGAGTTCATGCTGGTGGCTCACAGCCCTGTGTGCAAAATCAGCCCTGAGGAACGTCGGAGCCCACCCACCAGCAGCCTCCAGAGTGTTCGGACTGGAGCGAGCGGAGCGGTGGTGGTGAAGCAGGAGCCTGTGGAGGAAGAGATCCCATCTTCTTCTTTGGTCCTTGACAAAGCCCAGAGGTCTGTCATTAAGCCCATCAGCATTGCGGGAGGTTATTATGGGGAGGAGGCACTCAACACTCCCATCGTGGTGACCTCAACTCCAGCCATCACTCCTGGTTCCTCCAGCTTGGTGTTCACCTACCCCAATGTCTTGGATCAGGAGTCTCCTCTCTCCCCATCAGAGTCGTGCTCTAAAGCTCACCGGAGGAGCAGCAGCAGCGGTGACCAGTCCTCGGATTCCTTGAACTCTCCCACCTTGCTGGCATTGTAATCCCCTGCGGCCCCCCATTGCCAGTGTGTTACATCCCCCGCCCAGCTCTATGGGGGGAGCCCCCTCCACGGGATTAGAGACAGGCACAGGATCGTTCAAGCACAAGGGCAGCAAGAACAAGGATGGGGAAATGCTGCAGCTCCAGGAAAGAGAGTGAGGACCAATGCCAGCTGCCTGGAGGCAGGAAATGGCAGGGGCGGGACTGATGCACCGGGACTGTTTGGAGAGGGCCATGTCCCCTCTGTATAGGGACTGCCGACGGAAACCTCTTCTCGGCCATGGTGGACTTGGGGAGCACTCCTGGCCAGGACCAAAGGCGAGCTGCAGACAGTTGCTAGTCATCCCTTTCCTTTGTGAATTGATCTGATCGGTTATGCTCTGTGCTTAGATCATTCTGGTTAGTTACCTTACAACTTCTTTCCTTCTCTCTCTCTCTGCCTATCATTTCCAATGTTGTTGATCCCATGACATTTCATCCAGTTGCTCTGAACTCTAAAGGCTTGTTAGGATCTTTCTTGGGATGGGCTGTGGGAAACACGGAGGGTTGCCTAGGTGGGAAGGGGACGGCTAGGAGCTGCTGGGGGGACCAAGAGCTCAGCGGCATAGCTCGTACCTGTGGCATAGACACAGTGAACGGAGAGAGCAGGAGGCTCACGTGGAAGCCTTTTTTTTCTTAACAAGTAGATGTATTTATCCCCTTGGGCTTCTCAAAAGCCAAGTTAGCATCTCAGGGCCAAAGTAGCATCAGAAAAGCTGCTGAGTTGGCACTTACCAGTGTCTTTGGCAGGGTTTTAACCCCAGTTTGGTAGATACCAAATCTGCTGCTGGACTTGTTGTTTACTTTTCCTGGGCTGCCCGCTCTCTAGGGAGTACTGCATCTTCCACCCCATCAGGGCTCCTGACTCAGATGCTGATCTCTTCCTGTCAGTAAAATCCTCCCCTCCCCTTGGCCAGGTTTGCAAAACATGCTCCCAGAAGAGGTATAACTCTAGTAGGACTGGAGCCTGACAGTGGATAAGAGACTGAAACAATTCGGTTGTCCTGATGTCCCTGATGGCTTTTCTTGCTGGCAAACAAGGCAGTGCACTTCTACATAGTTGATGCTAGCGGGTGGGGTTTGCTCAGAGCTTCCCAGTTTCTCAGGTTGAGGGAAGGCAGGGGTCCAGCCTCCAGCACAGCACAGGCCTTCAAGACACTCCTGACCAGGCAGCAGTGGCATAGCTGATGTGATGACCTGCTCGAACCAGACCAGAGCTTCTGATAACATCTGGTGTGACTGACAAGGTGACATTAGAGGAAAATTGATTACCATTGTTTTTACCTCTGGCTTTGGCCTCTGTTTTTGTGTTTGTTTGCTTTTATTTTTTTAATATATTTTGGCAAGGTAGTTGATTTGGTTTTGTTGGGGTTGACAGGCCTAAAGCAAATTGAAGGGCTCTTCCCCCAGTGTTGGGTCCCTGTCTTCTCCAGCCTGTGGGCTTGGCTGCTAGTACTAAGTGCTCACAGAGGGCACAAGCGCTGATGTTCACTACTGAGAACAGTAATGTGTGTAACCTATTTCTGCTTGGAGCCAAGCTCAGTTCCTGTAGCTGTCAAGGCACTGATGAACCATGACCTTGTGCACACAAGGATAGCTCAGCTTGCCAGCTAAGCTGCTTAGGGGATAGCTCTTTAGTCCAGCCTGTTGAAGCTGTGGTGGCAGCTATTTATTCTGGTGTGATATTTTCTTGGTTTGTTTTTTTTGTTTGCTTGTTTTCTTAATTGTCTGAAACTTGGGTATTTCTTGGTCAGGCTGGACCTGGAGAAATGCAATATGCAATGACAGGGCCTGTGCTGTGAGATGCTGAACTGCTGCAGCTCCTACCAACTCACTGGGAATTAATAAGGCTGGACTTTTGGTCAGCAGGGCTGGATTCCCTCAAACCCTGGCCACTGCCCATTCCTTAAATCATTTCAAAGGGACACTACTTTGGCTGTAAAGGTAAACTTTGCTTCCTCCCCTCCGCCCCGTTATTATTTTTTAAGACCCGAGTATTTGCAAGAGCTGCCAGCAACAGACAGATATGAGTGATCTTTTACCTTCGTAAAACTAATTCAGTGATGCAGGCTTTTCCTTTATCGCTTAAACATTTCCATCATTGTACCAGTGCTAGAGGTTTCAAATTGGGCTTACACAGTAAGTAAAATTGGTAAAGGAGTTCTGTTGTCCTTACATAATCATCAACACTTTTTTTTTTATTAAGTAGGTATTAAAATTTCAGTAGTTAGTCCAGAGGATCTTGTTTTCATAGGGTTTTAAGTAGGTGATGTCACTTTGGGTGAAACTGCCATTTCTCTAATTGTCTGCATTTTGCCAGATGCTTGTTTGGGCCATTCTGCATTGAAAATCTAAGACTGCTCAATAAAATGTCTCTACATGTCATTTCCACCCATTTGGGGCAGAATGCAGCATTGATGAGTGGTGAATCCTAAAGTGATGCAGCTGCTTTTGAGGCCAGGATTGCTAGCAAGTCAGGAGCATCCCTGGTAGGGGCTTTAGGAAGCTGATTGCCTCCTCAGACCTGAGTAAGCCTAATTCCTAGTGGAACAATGAAGACCTCTTCTGAAATATGGCCACTCCCTCATAAAAGATGTAATGTCATTAAGATATTGACTTGTCCCCTTTTCATTTGCAGTTCAGATATGTCAACCATCTTGTCAGCTGTGTATCCATCTGCTTTAGAGGCACTTTTAGAGATGTGATGGCAAGTTTGTTGGAAGGGAGAATGTTTAACTGTGGCAAGTAGGCAGGTAGTGTAATTCATTGTCTTTCAAAAAAACCCTTAGGTGTGGCCTTCTCTGCACTCCAACATTTACCAGCCTCCAAAGTCCGTCTCAGCAGTCAGAGATGCTTGTTTTCACATTTGGCCCAGTCCTCTGTGATAGCCTCAGATTGGTCTCTACAAGTTACTTAAGTGGGTTTTTTTGTTTGCTTTTCCCTAAATGGAAAGGTCTCATCCTAGACAGGAAGGTTTTAAAAACAGAGACTTGCCAATCATCCATACCCTTTTCCCATCCCTATGGGAGAGGCATGCATCCCAAGGAAGTCTGTAATTCCTACCTTTGCTTTTGCTCACTGAATTGTTGCCAAAAGGCTGGCCCTTGCCCAGTGCCTGTTGACTTGACATTGACCTTCTGAGGGGCAGAACAAGAGCATCCTGTTTGCTGTCCTGTGATACTGGTGGGAGTGATTTGAAACTGCCTAGAAAAAGAATCACTTTCTGCTACCTGAAAGAGCCCTGAATACCTTGTGCCTGCCCATTTTCTCCCTCAAACCTCTTAGAGGATGTCTGTGTTGGGATTGCTGGTCTCCTGCCTTTTGTGTTTTGTGGATCAGCCTTACCTTTGGTTAGTTGCTGGCAGACAGGTACAGCTTGAATTCTCCTGCTGTTTCGCTCTGGCCCTGCTTGCTTCTTTTCAGGTTTACTGGTATGCTTTAGGGAATTGACTGTCTTCCCCACCCCACAAATGGTATTTTCCTTGAGTACCTTCCCTGACGATTCCTAAATGTACAGTGTCTCCATGTTCTTCCATACATACTGGGGACGCGGGGTCAGTGTCTAACCAAAAGTTGTTGAAATTGATAGAAAAAGGCCCAGGAAATTTCATCTGGTGTTGGGCTGATCCCCTAGTGACTGGCCCAATGAAGCACCCAATAGCATCTGAAGTTAATCAATGCCCAGCTGGGAGGAGCAGTAGCAGTGGTGTTGAAGGAGACATTCAGCTTCCAGGTGATGTTTGCCATTCCATTTTTGCCCTCGTTCTTCCTTCCCCCTCCCTGGTTGTGGCATTGCCTTTCTCATAGGTGTGGGGACTGGTAAGTCTCAAACTGCTTGTGGTGTGATGGGATTTGGGACCAACCTGCTGGGGACAGTAGCTCTCTGTTGTGTTTCTGTAATTATTATTTATATGATCTATTTAGTTCATCTGAACCTTTAATTTTGCTGCTTAATTTATGTAGGATCCACCTGGCCTTTATCCTAAATGAAAAGAAAACAAAAATGAACCTAAGACACCCCTGTCCCTGGTATCTTATTTATTGGCAGGCAGCCGTTCTGTGCCTGCCCCAGCAGATCTGCCCACCATTAATTTAACATCCTCCCAACTCGCATTCCTGGTGTTTGGTTGTTGCTTTTTTGCTTTTTTTTTTTTTTTTTCATTTTAAAAAAGACTTCTGAAATGTAAGAAATCTTATTATGACACTTACAAGTTCATTTTCATTAGGAAGGCCAAGTCAAGCATTTTAAGAGGTGGGGGGAACAATCTACACTTCATTTCTTATTTATTTATCATGTTTACATCTTTTTTCCTGTTCAAGACTTGGATATAATAAAGAAAGCATTAAAAATACTTCAATCTTCTTCTTTTTTAGGCTTTTTTTTTGATTCTTTAAATAAAAGATTCTGGGTTTTGTTGTCTGTATAAAATGTAAAAAGAGATGTTTCTAAAGATGCATTATCATTCCTCTGTGAACAGTAGGTGGAGTTGAGAACAAATCTCAGAATACAAGATAATAATAAGGTCCCATCCTGTTTTACTTAGCTGTTCCCCTCCTATCTTGTATGATTAAAGGGTTATTCCACTTTCTTGTTTGTGGTTACTTGATATTAAAACCATATTAAAATGTGTAGGAAATAGGTATCCAATTGTTTTTGCTCAGTGAGAGGATAAAATGTTGTATATATCTTGATATACTGTGTAGTTCAAAGTAACATCAGTAAGGGATAGTGCATCTTTATTAGAGCGATAAGTTACTAGTGTCACTGAAGTCTACTTTAAGATCCTCAGATATAAAAAGGGCTTGATTCTGATTTCATTTTCCTGTGGAAACTGAAAGCATCAGTAGTGTTTCACTGCTGCAAAGTGGGTATCAGAAGTGGAACTGAGTCCCAGCAATTAATCTGCAACCATGAGGATTATTGAAGGTTTGGGGGCACCATTATCTTTTCTTCCTCAAATGTTTTAGCTCATGTTTTTTTTTTTCTTTTTTCTTTTTTCTTTTTTT
>VXAV01011351.1:224345-263197 GCA_013399715.1 Alectura lathami | reverse complement strand
TTTTTTTTTTTTTTTTACCCATGTTCTCACAGTGCCATAAGGGAAGGTGATGAGAGATGTCGGCACCAGTTGTGTGGCTCGTGTATGAAAGTATTTGTGAAGTCAAGGGGAATGCTGAAGGTATCAGTCACCAGAAGGGGAATACATGCACATGCCTGTGTGGAGTGAGCTCAGCAGTCAGGAATCCAAGATGCAGGAAAGCTGACACGAAGTCAGTGTAGGATAGCATGCAGACTGCAGAGCTGGAGCCAGCTTTGGGGTGCCCCATGGAGCTAGGGATGCCACTGTGGGTGAGGGAGCCTGTGAGAGACTTCTTCCAAATGCACTTGTCCTGGTGGGGCTGAAGGAAAAGTAGTTATCGGGGGAGAAGGGGGTGGTAATTATAGGGAAATTTGCTGAAGGACCCATCTTTTAATATCTAACTCTATGGAGCCTCGGGCATGGGGGAGTCCCCATTTGATCTCCTACTACATGCTTTCTTGAAGGGGAGTGCCTCAAGGGCTTCCTGCCTCACACAGGGCTTTCCCATTAGACTGGCACATAGAGGCCAGCCCCAAGTCTGTCAAACCGGCTCTTCTGGCAGCATATCCCCCTCCCTGCCCCCTCCCAAAAATGGCTAGCAGAAGGATACGTCCTTGCTTGCCTCCTGCCAACCTGAAGTGCTCCCTAAGCTCCTGGTAGCTGGCAGCGCCCTTCCAAAGGGGTTAACATTGCTTGTCTGCAAATGCTAGTTTCAAACCAGGCCTCCCACCTGATTTCCTCCGATCACAGACTGGTTGCAACTGTCTTTTGTGTCATCATTAGCTCACAGGTGTTGGAATGTCCACACCAGTTACCATAATTTGGATTTGAAGGATGAAATTACACAGCTGAACAAACGGTTTTCCACCAGTCTTCTAGCTGTGGGAGGCCAAATTCTACCACATTGACATGGAAATTTTTTTTCCTGACATCCTCATCTTCTTTTAGATCTCCACTTCATGTAGGGAATTCCCCCTCCTTCTGAAACAGCCTCACCTCCCCCCTGCCCTGCGATGCCCAGATCTTGTTGTGCAAGTGAGGGATCTGGATGTTATCGCGGGGCGCGTATTTGCTTCCCAGCAAAGCCGTGCTGGACGGGAGGGTGCCTGTTCCATTTGCAAGGAAAGGATGCCAAAAACATCAGAGCCAACAACATTTTTGTCGTGATCAGTTGACAGCCTGACAGCGTTTTCACTGTGTATGTGCATTAAGAGAGGCTCCCAGTTCTCTTTCGCTGGTCCATTCCCCATCATGTGAGATGCATCCCTGAATTTTTCTCACAGCCACATTTCTTAATGAAGCACAGAGAACAGGTTCATCTTTCTGGGCAGCAAGTGAGGGCAGCCCGGTCTTCTTACAGGTTCAGAGGTTTCTTTCCACACATCCAGTGTAGTTAACCAGAGCTTTAGGGGCAAGAACAAGCCTTGTTCTTGCACGCACCCCAGTGTGACCTGAATATATCACACCAGAGGTGGCAACGTGTCAGATGAAAGAGTTTTGGTAGTGGGTTTCTTTAATTTGGTCTAGAATCTGCAGGAGCAGCTACAGGAACACTGCAGAAATTCTGCAGCCAGTGGAAAGAATAAGCATGTGCTGAACTTTAAGAAAGCTTAATGGCAAGTAGAGCTGGAGTGGGAGTGTGGGGGAAAGGAGAGCATCCAGAATGCTAGTTTGAAGTGATGTTTCCACTGTCATGTGGGAAGGATGTGACAGAGGAAAACTGTGACACAGTTATTGCATCAGATACCCTGAAGTGGAACAAATGATGCATTTTTGAAAGAGGGAAAAAAACCTCACCTTACGGTCCTACTGATGTCTGTGACCTGATCCTCCTGAAGCTTCATGTCATCATAACTTCTTGAGCTCCATTGCAGCAGTCCAGGGGCTTCTGCTCTGCCTTGTGTGGCACAAGTGAGGCCCCACTCAGCAGTGTTTGGCTGTTGTTAGCATAAGGAGCAATACAGACAGATTATCAGCCTGGGTGGAACTTGCTGGCATGCTCACGTAAGCCTGATGTTTAGAATACAGTTTTTAATGCATGTTCCAGTGCAGTGAGATCCAAGACACCTCAGAAGATTTTCCTTGAAGAAGCCAGGGCAAGGCTGGGAGGAGAGGCTGGGAGAGCTGAGGTTGCTTGGCTCTGGGAGAAGAAGGCTTGGGGAAGATCTCACCAATGTGTGTGAATACCTGATGGGCGGAGGGAGCGAAGGAAATGTAGTCAGACTCTCTCCAGGAGTACTGTGCTTCAGGATGAGGGGCAACGGTCAAAAATTGCAACACAAGAAATAAAAAGACCTTTTTCACTGTGAAGGTGGTCCAACACCAGCACAGGTCTCCTGGGGAGGATGTGGAGTCTCCATCCTTGGAGACAGTCGAAACCTGACTGGACAAGGCTCTGCTCAACCTGCTGTAGGTGACCCTGCTTGAGCAGAGGGTGGACTAGACAATCTCCACCGTTGTGTGTATGCTTTTGACCCACATAGTCCATAAGTATATTGCAAGTATATTTCTTTCCCCTCTGCAGTGCTATCACATTTGAACAGTAGAATTCCTCAGTACTAAATATCAGCTCTTTTGATGCTGGCTATGTGAGGTCAAACAGATAAGAACTAGTCTGGGAGGAAGATATCATGGTAGACAAGAATGTAAACTGCTAATCATGCCGCAGTGTGAGTCTCAGATTTCTCTTTTTCCTTTGCATGCTCCATTCCACAGATGAGTGTGGGGGAAGATTGAGACAGGCCTTACATGGCTGTAATCTACAGCCTGCATCCCACAACTCTGAAAGTTCAGAAGCAGTGCCGGTAACTGCTGCCTATTTGCTTTTTGTGGGCTTTCCTACTGTTTTTCCTCTCTCAGGAAAGGTTGTTTTTCAAGTTTCCTGGAATGGTAAATGTGGATCTACAGCTGGTGAGCCTGGGTGAACTGTGGATCAGGCAGAACCCATCAGCTGAATGTGCATGATCCCCTGGTTCCCTCACCCCCTTTATGTAACCCTAACTAGGCTCCCAGACTCAGGCAAATTCATCAGTGGCTCCCAGCAATGAGACACACTCCTAGTGGAGGTTATTGATGTAAGCATCCATGGCAGGGGATGATGTTTGTTTTGGGCAGAGATAAGAAATATGTCAGAACTTTTTCTTCAAGGAGCTCAAGTTACTCAAGTGCTGGATTCTCTAACATGGGCAGAAAAGAAGTATAATCACAGAACTCATATTTTATCATATTACTACTCTGAAATGCACTTACTTTGGAAACAGTTTATCTCATGTTAACAGCAGAACAGCAGATGCCTCCAGTAACCTAGGGGGAAACGTGAGCTCATGGTCCCTCTGTGCCTTGGATCACCTTGCCATCTAGCCAGGCACAGCCCTGCCCTGACTCTCAAAGCCAGGGCTGAGGGCAGGGTGTGAGCAGCAGCCACGGACAACGTCAGAGCTTCATGCAGCAGGAGCCAGCTGCCGCAGCCTTTGTCCTGGGCTGATGAGCACTTAGACAGCTGCAATCCTCTGCTCCTCCCTACCTGCTACAGGTCATGGGGGTGATGGGAGATGTTAGCTGCCTTTTGTAGCCTACACTTGAATGTTGTGTTTATAAAAGCTGTGAGGACTGTGATTAAATCTCTACTGTGAGCAATTTTCTGAGGCCATACTGGTATCTAATTACCTTCTGCACTTCTGGCAGCTGAGGAAATGAAGATCTGTCTGTGACACTGTCTGTGGTGAAAGGGAAGGAATAGGAAAGGAGAGTGATGCCTTCAAAACATCAGCTTCAGGTGCTTCCCCAGATCCTGTGTGTGCTCTTTGGTCAGCGCCTGCATCTGGGATGGGTGCTCATCCTGCACCAGTGCTCTTCCTCCTCCCTGCTCCTGTCTCTCTGATGCAAAAGGAGGTTTGCTGCAGAAATGTTCACCTCAGGCCAGACCTTCCCAGCAGCTGCAGGGACAGCAGTTGTGCTGTTGTGGCATGGAGGACAAGGGGCTGTGCAGTAAAGGCCTTGGCAACCCACAGCCCCCAGGACACACCATGACTGTTGGGGGTCCATGACTGCATGGACCTGTTTTTCCTCGGGGGCTGGGGGCAGGACCCTCCCACAAAACTGCTTTTCAGAGTACGGTAGGTCTCTCCTTCACCAGTGGAGACTGTCTGGTCCCTGCTCTTTCTTTTTTTTCACTTGGAACAACCTCTTAATTTCCCAGTGCAGCCGCTGCCATTGCTCCATGGGCACGTTCCTTGTGACAGGGAGGGAGAACTGCTTCCACCACAGGGCCATATGAAGGCTGAATCCTATGACCTGGTGCCACAGGGGAAGAAAGCCATTACTAATTCCTACCGTGCCCTGGCTCCGCCTGCCCAGCAGGATCAATGGCGCCACCTTGGCCCCATTATGTTGACTCTGAATCAGCCAGGAACGCCAAGGAGCTGGGAGGAGACGGCTCCTCCCTGCATGGATAGTGCTGCTGGCCCAGGACAGGCAGGTCCTCCTTTCCTCCCCCCAGATTTTGGAAGAGGTGGCAAAGCACTTGGCTGCACTGGGGCCAGCCCCCCAGGAGGACAGGTTGAGACCCTGCTAGGGCGTGCACCAGGCTCCCTGGCCCCAGGAGCGTGGGGCGTGCTCGGGGGCCTTCCCTTTGAGGCCAGCCAGCTCTGCTGGCAGGTAGAGGCAGGGTTGGGTCTTGGAGCCATTGCCAGGGAACGGGCTGGCCCTGGGGAAGGTAGGGAGGCCAGGGTGGTGAGGGGAGGATAGGCCATCACTCTCCTGGTCCCCCCTCCATGCCAGGCTGGGGGTCTGGCCTTCACAAAACGGTCCTGGCGAGCGCTCACCCATCCTTCCCCATGCTGCTCGCTGGGCGAGGAAAGCAGGCTTTTGAGCAAGACTATGCCATTTAAGGAGTTCCTCAGCTGAGTGAACCTCGGCTGACCTCAGGGCACTGAGTTTCCAACGCAACCAAAGCATTTCAGTTGAAAGCACACCACCCAAACTCCCCTCTGCACCTCAGGAAGGGGCTGCAGGGGGTGGGCAGCAAATGGCTGCTGGCAGATGCCAAGGCAGCATTGAGTTAGCAACTGCTGGCTGTGGACAAGCTCCCTCTGAGGAAGGATGCTGCAGAGCAGCAAGACCAGCCTGCATGTGGCAGCAGCTCCAGCCAGGCTTCTGGTGGGTGCCCGGCCCCTAGCACCTCTGTGTGCTGCAAGTCAGGACCCAGGAGCGTCGCCCCAGCGGTGCAGTGTTTACCGAGGTGAAAAACATTAACAACGTGCACCCTGCTCCTCCTGTTGTTTCAACAAGAGCAAGGTGTGTACGGGAGAGCCTGTGTATGTATACATGTGCACGCACACGCACTCGTGGCGGCTGGCACAGGGTGCTGCATGGCGCAGACATTTTTCCAGGCAGGCTGCAGTCAATACTGACAAATACAGTATGGGTCCCGTCTTGCCCGCAGCAGCTAGGGCGCTTCCCTGCCTGCTGTGAAAGCCCCAGGCAGTCCTCGACAGGGCCTTGGGTCCCAATGGTGTGCAGTCCGGCTGCTGCCATGCTGCCAGGCGGGCGCTTTCCCCTGCCTGACATGCTGCACAGGACAGGGGTTCTGTGCAAAAAAATAATGGAAGAAGGAAAAAAAAAATAAATAGTATGTGTGATCATATAATTAAAGATGGTATCAGAATGTCTAATTAGGATGACTGAAAGAACTTGGCTGGGAGACGCAGCCAAGAGCTGAGTTAGTGTGTTTGCCAGTCCAAAGCTCCTTAACAGTAATTAATCCTTAAATGTCCAATTGTTCAGAGTTCAAGGAAACACCTCCTACTACTGTACTTTGTGTTCCTGTTAAGCAAGGAGACACAGCAGGGCGTGTGCCCTTATTCTGTAAGAGCGACACGCCTAGGGGTGTTGTTAGGAACTAGACCGAAGGTTGAGTATAATTATTAACTACCTAAGAGTTCCCAGCATTGCACAATTACCCAGCCCGCCTTGCAGCTGTGCGTTTGCCTGATTTTTTTTTTTTTTTTTAATATATAATGCTGAGCTTTAGTGGTGCTTATGTACAAATTACAGCAAAGTGTCATCTGCTCTCCTTCCAATGCAGTTTGTGCCCAGCACAGGGGGCTGGGGGGAGCACATGTACGTGCTGTATGTGTAGTGCTCTTAACTGGAATTCAACAGGCTGATTTACAACAGTTTGTAAATCTGACCCAGAGATTTTTGTTCTTTTGTTTTGATGCTCTCCTCTTGCATTAACATAAAAGCCTTGGCTATACTCTTGTGGGGTTCTTCATTCTGTTTGCATTTTTGAGGGTTGTTTTTGTTGTTTTGTTTTGTTTTGTTTTTCCTTGTTGATATTAAGAAAAAAGCTGAGGGAAAGAAGCACAGGTTTGAAACCGAATGTGAATGGAGCTGCTTATCCTGCTACCAGCAGCACTCACTGGGCGAGCAGGAGGGCTGCTCTGCAGAGCTGTCGGTGTCAGCAGTGGCATCACATACTGCTGGCAGACAAGAGGGAGGCATGTGTCATTTCCTCAGATGCAGCATCATCTTTTAAGTCGCCTTTCTGTGTTTCTACCCTCTCCTTTCTTTTAATTCATCCTCTCTGGTGGGTGTGGTGAAGGCCCTGCTGGGAGCTGCCTGGCCAAAGTCGCTTCTGCAGGGGATCATTAACTCGGGCGTCAGCCAAGGCCATGCAGTGTTTATAAAACTCAGACAATTAAATGCCGTCGGCCCTGAAAGACTATAATTGGAAAGCACTATGTGACGACGTCCACCAAGAGGGACTGGCACTGAGGCAGGCTGGGCCGCGCCATCCCGACGCTGTTTGCCCAGTGCAGGTGGCGGGAGGCTGGCCAGGGCTGCGCCAGGCAAACGCCCAGGCGGGACAGTCCCTGCCCAGCCGAGCTTGCACGCTACCTACTCAAAAACAGAGGCTGGGGAGGGAACCAGGCTGAAAAGAGACCAGAATCTGGCTCAGGCGTGTGGGCCATGTGCCCCATGTGCAGGCCCCCACCATGGTGATTGGGTCTGTGATGAGCCCAGCCCACCACTTCAGGCTTTGAAATGCCCACTAGCCAGGCCACAGGCATGCCTTGAGATGAGGGCCAGCAGGGAGCAGGGTGGCTGGGCCTCTCCAGCTGCAGAGGGGACCAGGAACCAGTCAAGGGCACGGAAGGTTTTCAGTGGGAGACCCTCAGCAGTGGCCATGTCACAGGCCACCTCTGGTGTCTTGCCCTCTTGCTGGTGCTGGGCTTGTGCTGGGTAGCATGAGCCCTTGGGGTTGTCTGCTTCTCTGGGTTTGTATGCTGCCCCCGCCTCCACTTTTGGCCTGTTTTGGAGAACCACTGTGCCAAAGGCAATTGATGCATGTCTCCTGTTGAAGATCAGTTGGCCCTTGGGATCAGTGTCAGGCAGCTGTTGAATGTGCTTTCTGAGAAGATCCTCACTGTCTGTACCATCCTGCGACCGTGAAGGATGCGGAGTACCAGGCTGGGAGCACCACAGCCCTGCTCCACGCTCTGCAACTGACTCACTGCTGCACCGTGAGCACATCCCTTCACCTTTTTGTGACTCAGAATTTTCATCTATCAATTAGGGATTTATGAGGTTTAATTAAGGCCTGTGAAGTCCTTTAAGATCCTTGCTTGAAAGATGCTGTGCAGGCATAAATTGTGGTACACAACGAAGAAAACAAGAGAAATTAAATGCTCCAGACGAGAAAGAAGAGAGGGCAGGTTTCCCACTGCTTAGTCTCCCAATTACATGCTCTGTCTTTGGATGGCAACCTCACTTTAACCTGTGGACAAACGAACTTGTTCACCCCTTCTTGCAGCAGACAGGCGATGACGTGCAGCAGCGTCTTACTCATTAGTTAGCCCTCAGTCATCTTTCCAGAAGTATGAGCAACTGGGCAAGGGGGGAGGGAGCGAGGGCGGGCAAGGAGAACGAATTCCAGAGAAAAGGGAAGTATCAGCAAGCAAGCTAGGATGTGCAAGGGCCTTTATCGCTGCTGCTGAGATCTAGCTCTGCATAGTAACTAACAGGAATAGATCTCATCTGTCCCTAGAGGTACGTGCCCTGGAGCAGGGAAGAGCTGATGAGTTACAGCAGAGAGGAAGCAAGAGAGTTTTCTTATGCAAGGTATCTATTTCAGTGTCAGAGAGGTGGTAGGCTCAGCTTAAAGGACCCTGAAGAGAGCATTTGAATCTTGCTGGAGTGAAAAATCATTTTATCTGTGTGTGTTTTAAGATTAAGGCCTTGCTCACAGAAGTTGCTAAACACATGCTTTGTTTGAAGCTCACGCTTAAGTTTAAGCATGTGCTTAAGGCCTTTGCTGAATGGGGACATGCCCAAATTTGTTGAGGTGCTTGGCAGAAACCAGGTCTAAGTGGAGGGAGTCTAACAGCAGCTGTGAGACTAGCAGGATCGCGAAGGTCCTTGGGAGCTGCAGAAAGCAGTAATACATGTGCAGCCTTGCCATGCTATTCATAAGGTCAGAATGACCTGGGGGAGGAATGGGCAAAAAGGAAGTTGCATCTCCAATCTTTATTTTCTCCTTTGCTTGCTGTACAAACAACCCCGTGGAAGCTGGCTCCAGTAGGTGTGGTCTGTGTATGCTCTCCTGGGTGTGCCACTTTGTTGTGCTAAAAGGACCATTCCTCCCCTGAAAACAAGTTTCCGGGTTGTCACCACCAGCACATCAAGACTTGTGACCTCTCCCATCCCCCACCTGCGTGCCTTCCCTCTTATGTAAGAGAAGTAGAGATGTCAGTTGGGATGAAACTCTGGCCAGCCCTGGGCCTGGTGTCTTGTCTTTGTTCCACGCTGATCTGGGCCCCGCTCTGTGTCTTCTGAGCTGCCAGGGAAAAGAGATCCATGTTAATTGCTGTTTGCTAGAACAGCCCCCTGTGCTGGGAGAGGCTGTCCTCCTTCTCATTGCCCCTCCTGGAGTAGCTCAATCCAGCTTTCCTCATGGTTTCACAAGATTCTTTTTGGGCTGGCTGGTCTGCTCTATCTTTCTCAAAGTGCAGCGTCTAGATTTGGCACAACATTTAGCGCCGGTGAACACTCTTTGGGATAAAGCTTAATAATGACCTCGGTGACATACTTATGACACTCCATTAACGTATCCTAAAACAATTTTTTTTTTTTTTTTTTTTTTTTGCAACAGCAGCATTCCTTTGACTCATATGTATTACATGATAGGCTCTCAGATCCTTTTGTGTAGTACTGCTGCTTAGCCAATTATTTCAACTCATTCATTTGTGTGTTTAATTTCTCCTTCCCAATCATAGTACTTTGTTGTGTTTTTATTGAATTTTATCCAGTTGATTCTGAGCAGCTTTTGCAATTTATTGAGATCACTCGAAATAATAATAATGTGCAGATTAATTGTTCAGAAAATCCTAGGCACAGGCCCATGCCTGCACACATAGCATGTTCCAGAGCCCAGCCTTCCCATTTTAAAAACAAAGGCCTCTAGCACTCAATGGCATTCTTGCAATATTCAGCTGAAATGTCAGGATGAAGCCTGGCAAAGCTGTGAATTTTGGAAGGCTCTTTCAATGAAAATATGGAATAAGAGCATCTGTTCAGCTGGCAGTGGCTTTTGGTCTCTGATCATCTAGCGTTGGTTTGAATCAGTGATATTTTCTGTGTTATTACTGGTCTTCAAAGCACACAGTCCCTGGAAATACGCACGCTTGAAACGGGCTTCTGGCTGTAAGGGTGGACACGGAACTGCGGCTGTGCAGTTGCACCAGTGGACAGCAGCAGGTCCCATCGCGGATCCCCTGGCCTGGGCTTCCCCTTCTGAAGGCCGGAGCTACAGCTCCGCTGCTAGAGGAGTCTTTTTCTTCTCCATTCGCAGAGAAAGGGGCCGCGTACGTGTTCTTTCCAGGAGTGAAAATGTTGTAGGGATGTGGTGCCCTCTTGTGGCAACTGTAAGAGTCACAGTTGGCAAAAGCAAGTGAAACCCTCGAAATGCAAATTGCCGTTGATGCCAACCGGCCGTGCCCGGGCAGCGCGCTCCAGGCAGAGCACTGATACTCTTTTCCACACTGCACTGTAAATAGTTTTATGCCAGTCTGGCATCTATTGTTTCTATATACTCACTCGTCCTATTTATTTTGCACCTGGGTAGCCACTCCCCATTTGGGAGTGCTGAGGGCTGTGTGTCTTTGGGTATAGGATTGTCTTGGTGGTGTTTGCTTGTTGTTCATCTGTGATTTCTTTGCCACACAAAAGGAAATTTAGCTTTTTCGAGGATCTCTGCACAGCTGGTGAAGGCCTTTCTTCTTGCCTCTGCGTGGTCCCTCAGGAAAATAGCTGCTCCTGGTTCCAAAGGCCTTTTAACCCACTTTACAGGAGCTATAATCTGTTACCCCCAGGCTTGCCCAAATGTGGCTCCACTCACCGGGTGAAAAAACTGGCAGGCAAGAAGGCACAGAGAACCTGGGCAGGACATGTTTGGCTCTTTTTTAGCCACAAAACAAGTGAGAGCAACTCAGAGCATTGTGTAGATGGTGAATACTATGGTGGGAGGATGTGTTTAACACAACTTGTGGTGTGTAAAGTACATCAAGGGAGCATGCTGAGCCTTAAGCTCCAGGTGCTTCTGCTGGATATGGACAAAAAAAGCAATCATTCTGAGGACCTCGGAGTTCAAAGGTCTGTGTTTTGTGCAGCTGCAGCCAGAAGTGTCAAAAGGCCTCAAAGCAGCTTTACTCCCTGTCTCACCAACTATGTTATTACCACCTGATAGCCTCTTTTTCAAGGGTAGCACAGGCATTAACAATGCAAAAGGAATATAGCACAGCTGGGACTGGCTCACTGAGGTTGAAGGGATATGTTTTCTGACCTGTCCAGGCAGACAAACTTCTACAAGAGAGTCAGGTAAACAGGGATTTTTGGGGTGTGAGTAGATGGACTAGTGAGCCTGGGATGCAGTGGGACCTGTACAGGCTGACCCTACAGAGCCTATGCACTGTACCTTTGTGCGGGAAGAGCTCTGGAGAGCACAGGAGAGTCAGGAGCTTTCCGCAATCTTACTGCAAATACAGCTCTGACTGAAAACAGAGCCCCTTTGTGGTGTGAACACAAACAGCAAAATGCAGACACTTTTCTGGGAATTTTATATTCTAATGGAAGGGAATAGGGGGAAAAAAAATAATAGTGTTCTTATTTTATAGAGAATCACAGCACTTTGAGACTTGGACTTAAATTCACAGAGGTATTTCTGCAGATGCGTGATTTCCATGGAAATCTTTGAGAATTAGGTACTTCGGATCTGAGAATAAAATAGACTTACCCTGAGACTCACAGGAAGAAAATCTATGTTTTCTGGTCCCTGCTGTAAAACGCCATCGCTGTGCATATCAGACGCAGACAGACTGCTTCCCTTTGCTATCTACCTTCCTGCTAGTACTGCGCTCTCAAGGCTGTGCTAGTGCTGTCTGACTCTCCCAAGACTGGGGCTGCAAACAGGGCTCTTCAGAAACCAGCAGTATCTCCTGACCAGATAAGTGAGAGGCCAGCTGAAGATGAGGCCGTGGGAACTATTTGGTCTTCTTTCAGCCTGAGGACCTAAACCTTCACATTACAGTAAAGTGAGCAACAGAGCCCTAGCTGGCTTCAGCTGGCCAGCAGAAGGGCAGTGACTAGCTGAAGGACCCTTCCTCGCCTCCGTGGAACAGGGGGGATTTCAGCTGATGGCATGATCTGCAGCTTGCTCGCCCCTAAAGCCCCCTCAGGGTACGTTCTCATGTGCACAATGAAGGAAGCAGAGCCCACAGGGTGTGTGTGTCTGAAAATGGGAGGTCTGCTGGGCTGCTGCAGGTGTGCACAGGCTCCTGTGGCTCTCACTGTGCTGGATTTGGGTCACAGGCAGCTTCTCATGCAGAAGAGAGGAGCAGAGTCCTGGCAAGTGCTCACTCCACCCTGCTGGCTGCAGCCCCTGTCCCTCTCTTTCCCCAAGAGCACTGTGACAGCCTTTGTAGTCAAAGTAAGATGGGAAGAAGGTAGCACTTTTGTACACATCCTTCTTTTAAGTCTTGAGCACACCTGAAACTGACTGTTACAGCAGACTTTCCAGATCTGACTTTTAGTTTTCAGTCATATTATTAATTATTAACATAAAATTAAAGGCCCAGATGCTGCTAGAAAAGGTGGTGAGGAGCAGCTCCAGCTTTTGACACAAGAGTACACTATTTTATTTAATTTATTTATTTATTTTGTGACTGGTAACGAGGCATGAGGGACCTACGCCAGCCCTGCCAGCTGGAGTGGCAGGAGTCCTGTGGAGATGTGCTTTGGCTTTCCTTCCGCAGGAGGCTTGTGCCCATGCCAAGCAATCAGTCACCGCAGGAGGTTGTGCCCCCTGCAGGCACAAGGGTTACATTTTGAGTTCCATTGACTTACTGGGCCTGAGGTTTTGTTGCAATACTGCTGCCTTGAGCTACTGCCAGGTGTTTGCAGGCAGCTGCTGCTTTGCTTATCTGAAACGTGCGTAACTTCAGCAATGATCTCGCTTATTTGCTTACTTCTTGCCACAGCGAGTGTCTATAGCAGCTTTGCCAATTCCAAACACCCAAATGAAGAGTCCAGTGCTCCAGTCATATGCTGAACTTAGAAAAAAAAAAAAAAAATCACTTTGAAGGAGTGCATTTGAGGCTTTGTTTGCATTTTCTTTTACAGGTATTCCCCTTTGAAAGCCATTTTAGAAACAACTAAGACCCTCCTTGCCAGCAGCTCCCTCCAGAATCTTGTGTGTTAGGGAGAGAACCAAATATTAGAAGGCCTTTTGCCCACTTTTGGTCGCCTGATGCAGAGTGGTGCTTTCTGACGCCTGCCCACAGTGTCTCACCTACTTTTGGTTTCTTCTTTTCCACTGAGTATTTGCACTCACTCCAGCAGGTGGTAGCAGCCTCCTTTAAACCGTGCAGCGCTCTTGCGCGCAGCTGCGGGATTCCTGCCCTGAGACCGCTGTCCCTGCCTGCCCTTGGTCTCACCTCGTTCCCTGATCTCAGCTCCACGCCTGCCCTGTCCTGTGGAGGAAGAGCTGCTTTTCAAGGCTGGGGTGTGCACTAAATTTACTAGCAACGTGAAGTGCAGCAAGAGAAGGCATAACATCGTGAGGAAATGTGAAGTGGTGGTGTATGATTTATTCATAACTGTTTCACACTGCTATAATGTTCCATGTGCTATGGATTGAGTATAATGGATGGAACAATTCAGGGAGGCGCTTCATAAATATAAAATTCAGTATTTAAGGCCTTGGCTAGGCAGTAGGATTAGCTGAAATATTCACAAGTCACAGACAGGCTGAATCTTCAAATGAAATGGAGAGTCATTCTGCTTCATATTTCAACAAGTTCTCAGATGTGCTGGTGTAATAGGATAGTTCTGTGGGTGCAATTACATTACTGTCTAATATATGGCCTCTGCTTGTTAGCAACTGAAAGAACTACTTCCCTAACACACAGTAAAATGTGCTTGTGATGGCAAACAACTGCCTATTTTTATTTTATTTTTTTTCCTTTAATGTGCAGCCATAAGATTCTTTACTTTGTATTTTAAAATACTGGTCCTGTAGATGAGGACATAAATAGGTTGTCAAATTTCTGATTCAATAATCTGTGTAAAAGGAATGTAGAGAAAAGCTCATTTAAGTGGGCTGATAAGGCAAAACCTGAAGGCAAGGTAGAGAAGGCTGTTGGCTTTCCCAGCTGTAACCAAGTACAAGAGACGAGGCTCCTAGGCATTTTTGTAAGTTACCTAGAAACATAGCAATGGGCCAGGAAGTCTGACTAATGTGTTTGAATATATGTGATTGGGTGCTGATTGCTTTACAGTCTCTCTCTCTTTTTTTTTTTTTTTTTTTTTTTTTTTTTGAGATGTTCTTTTGGGCCTAGACATGTGAGGGAGGTACATTTGTTGGAGAAAATACAAAGGCACAACACTTCTGCTCTTAACCACCGTCTTGCATGCAGAGCTCTTCCTTGCAGTTGTGTCATCAGCTTTCTCCATCCAGAGCAGGTGACAAGAAGACTGACACAACTCAGGCAGGGCTAGGTACAAAGTCCATCGAGCTCCCTGTCCTGATTGAGCAGTAGCATGTGCTTCCAGCAAGGCAGAAAAAGTTCTGTGTAGATCATTAAAGAGCTAGCTACATGGCTGCATTTCTCTGGGGTATTCCAAAATGCTGTCAGATGGGGGTTGGCTGTTGGGCTGGAGCTCCCCACACTTTCTGCGGGATGTGGTTTGCCCTTACAGTAATGCAAAAGATCCAGTTTGTCTCTGACACCTTCTATGTCTGCAAGAAAATTCTCTCTTCTCTCTTTTGCCAACTTCTTTGCCTTTTCTGCTACCTGCTATTTTCTATTCAATCTAGGGGCAATTTTGATGTCTTGGTGGTGGGAAGGAGTCTTGATAGAAGACTTATAAGCCTTGCAGTCAGTGCTGTTTCCCTTCTGGAACATGTCACAGAGTGTAAAGGCTAAATTCTTCGTCTTGGAGTTGTGGCTTACTGCAAATGTATGGATTAATGCTACTTCCCTTCACTTTTCCATCTTTTTCTTGGAGTACAGTGAAGAAGAAGCTTTCTCTTCAAGATTTTAAACACTTCCAGTCCATTAAGGAGGCTGTTTCTCAATCTTACTGATGACAAGAGCTTTCTTTTGAGGCAGCCACAAACCCTTGTATTTACTGACAGGTATCACCAAAGGTACTCCCATTCACACCATGCTATGATTCACAGGCCGTAATGGCTTTGACCAGCCTCACCTGGGATTTCACCAACCCTGCCAAAGGTTCCAGGAGCTCCATTTCATCTCAGCCTGGGGTGGCTATTGGCCTCTGTACTGACCTGACAGTGCGTAAGCTTCTGGTTTTTCATTAACTTACTACTGATCAAAGAAACTAGAGTGTCAAAGCATGTTTCAGGTTGTGAGACATCCAAGTGGGAGGAGCTCCTCTCTCAGAGTTGAGTATGCTGCTGTGTTGCAGGTGAGATGTTTGGGCTTGTGACATCTCTGGTATGTTTGTGCTAAAATGAGGTTAGAGACTGAGGGATGGAAGAACTTCTGTCTGTGCAGACTCCTGCTTATGTGTTACTCTGCATAATAGCCGTTCATGTTCAGAATTAATTTTACTTTCCCATTTTTTTACAAACTGGACATAAGGCCTACATCCAATATATTTCCTCAGGAATATCAATTTTCAGTCATAAAACAGTAAAAAGCCCTTTGATGGATGAGCTAGGCTGCCTGGTATCAGGAGTGTCAGTGGTTTGTTTCAGCATCTTATGCTATTTACTTAAGCAGTTGCCCTTCTTAAACAGTCTCCCATTATTTATACAGAAGTTCTAGCTGGGTGTCAGCAGGCTCAGAAGAGACCCCAGGACACTCTGGGGCTTTGTGTGAGGAGAGCAGGCTGTTCTGCAGAGGTTAGACCTTAATGTTGTAATCGAAGTATAACAGAGTCTCGTTTGGGAGTGTAATATTGCAAACTAACGGTCATGTGTGCATGTCCCTAAAATCTGCAGCTGTCACCAGGCTTCTGTGGTAGTGTTGCAGCTAGGGTTTTGGAGACCTGGGCACACTGCTTGCATGTTCATTTACTTAATGCTTGAGTTGCCTGTCTGCATATACACAACAATCCAGTCTTACTGTCTCATCTGATACAGATTGTTCTGTGTGTATGCAGTAAATTCCTCTGCACTGCTGGAGTGCCTATGGTGCACTGTAGGCTTGGTATGTCCTGAACTGGACCTACTGCACTTTAGCTGTGAGGTCATGTTTCTCCTACTATCAGGAATTTTATGGGAAGAAGCGACACATCCCTGAGGAAGTGTTTGGGCTCAGCCTCAGTGAGGGGTAGGTTTACATTATTTCACTTCAAGACAGGGTTTCACAGCATAAGGTAGAGCTGCGCTGCCCTACACAAGAACTTGCAGCTGCTCTGGGTGGAGGGGCTTACTCTGCTCACCCAGATAGTGACCCTCCCGTGCTATTCTACGGTGCCTCTGATGTTCTTCACAGTCCTCTAGGACTCAATTTAACTTAGATTTTTGGAGCTTCAGGGAGTCATCTTTCAGAAGGACATGGTAGTTCTGGGCCTAGTGGAAGAGAGATGCAGCACAAGGCTGTTTGAAGACAAGGAGCAGAGGTATGGAAGGAGAGAAGAGGAAGAGCAAGAGCACAACTGCTTCTTTGGGTGGATGTGAGCTGCTACATAGGGCTTAGCTGCCCTGTAGCCTCAGGAACTGGGCTTCCTTCCACGTGCAGTAGAGACAGACTGATAACAGTTATTGTGTTGAGTGATGTATGGAAGAGCCTTGACTCTGCTGGAAGGTGACCCACGTGACTGGGTGCTGATACTTGCTGAGATATTTGCCCTGCAGAGTGGCCAGCTCTCTGAACACAGGGAGAAGCCTTAGATGGACACCTGATTTCATTATTTCTGTGAGAGTGTTTGCATGGCTTGCACTGTGTGATGCTAATAATCTTTTAAAGCATTTTAAAAGGATGAAGGCAATATATATGCTATATGCTAACTATGGAAGTCTTTATTAAAAGCTCATTCATTACATGAGCAATAAAATACACCTGGTAGTCACATGATGTTCTGTATATTTCATTTATCGTTGGCAGCAACCAGAAAACTACTCAGCTGCAATCTTCTTTGCTAAATCATGTGATTAGTCCCACATGAATAGACAGAAAAGATGAGCAAAATGGGGGAAGGAGTGCCTAGTGGAGAAACTGGAAAAACTGTGCCACTTCTTTGACACGTGGATGGGGTTATTCATAAACTAAAGTTGCAGAGCTCCTTGAAATAAGAAATGCAAAAGTTATCATTGTTTTACTTTCCAAAGGTAAATAGGCTAATAAATTTTATGGCTGCTGAGTTATCAGCTTGGTAGAATATAAAGGAGGAAAAAGAAGAGAATTTGTTTCCTAGCAGCCTTTAAGTCTAACCAACAGCACTCAAAGCTGACCTGCTCGTAGAGGCAGTTATGAAGCTATTAGGCCTGTTCTTCCTTTGGTTGCTTTCCTCAGAAGGTAAGAATGGAACGGTCTTTTGAAAATTCTAGTTATTTAGGAACCTGTATTTTTAGTTGTTGCAAGGTGGGTGTATAGCAGAAGTCTTCAAGCAGGGTGAAAGTAAAATTGTGATCTTGCATGTAATTTAGGGTATGTCTGATCATTTTAGATAAAGTTGCATGCATTGGTGTCACTGTTCTAGGGAATGATGGCATCTTAGGCAGAGACTGAAGATTCTTATGAGAGAAACAACATATAGGTAATTAGTTAATGGTGAGATCTGTTCCAAAATGGTGTAAGAAATAGAGTTTTTCTTTAAGTTCGTATCTGATCATCTTCTTTTCAGTGGTAGAAAATTGTTTGAGTGGGCTAGTCAATATCTTGACTCTTAGGGCATCGTTGTTCAGATTTCTGCTCTTCCACAGACTTTCTGTATGATTTGAGCAAATTACTGTAGTTTAAAAAAAAAAAAAAAAGAGAGAGGAGAGTCTGGAGTTGAGGGAAATCTTTGTAATGGTTCTGTGAAATTCATGGCTGATACCAGATACCAAATTTTGTAGACACTCTAGAATAAAAATGCGGTATGTGTTTTGGACTTACTGGCTTTTTGCTTCAGCTCTCTGCTGGTAAGAAAGTAATGATAAATAATAATGGTGCTTTAACTGTAGGCTGTGAGGATGAGCATCTCTGAGGATGGTAAGGTGCTCTGATAAATAACCAGCTGCTAGGAGGTTTTGGTTCCTGATAAAAACAGAAGAAATGATCACACTTTGTCTTTTTAATTTAGCAAAAAAAGATGCATGGTGACTGCATTTCCTGTGAAATCTTGATTCGGGAGTAGATGTTGGTTGATAGTAACCTGTAGGAGTTAGCTGAAACAGGTTAACGATAAGAGAAAGGGAAGACAGAGTTTTCCTCACGTATTTTGGAAAAATTCTCAGAATAATACTTCTTTTTTTGGGGGGGGAAGTATGTGGAAAAAAATACAAACTAAAATTATTAAATGGTAGCGTAAGGGAATAACTGCAACACTGGGAGCAGCAGGAGAAAAAAAAAAAAAAAAAAAAAAAAGAAAAAGAAAACATTCTATGGAAAGCATATCCAAAGCAAGCACAGAAAAGTAAAGAATGTGTGTGCTCTGGTTGGTTAAAATATAATCAGGCAAAACAAAAACGAATCTGAGGGGAAACAAGAAATAATTTCTAAAGAAATGAAAAATAATAAATAATAAATTATCTTTCAAATACATCTGAAACAGAGAATCTGAAGTCCTGGTACATAAAAAAAAAAAGAAAAAAAGAAAAAAATGAAGGCTGAAGCTCAACAGAAAAGTTGATGATTGCTTTTTTTTCCCCCATGATGTCTTTAAGCACAGGAGCTTAAAAACGCCCTTGCACTAAGAACCTTTCTGTGGAGGGGACAAGCTGGGGGAGCTGTCAAATCCCTGAGCAAATTGATAACAAGTAGCAACAAACTGCCAGAAGTAGATGTTGTTCGCCCCAGGGAGTGAACCAAACAAGTATGGATGTGTGTATATGATAACTGTGGTGCAAGCTGTATCTTCAACCAGCATTGGTGCCAGGAACGGAAAATGGCAGATGTGAAACCAGTTTTTAAAATTAATTCTGCTTTAGGAGGCTCTGGGGACCTGCTGTGGTAGGTGTATTTGGATTTCCAAAAATCTTTTGACCAAGAACTCCTAGGGAAGCTAAACTATCCAGAGCAAGGGCACTTTGATGGGCATCTGGTTAAAACTTGTGGAATAAAGAATCAGACTGTGAATTTTCAAACTGAGAGAAGAGGGGGGAGTCGCCTGTGCTGGGACATGTGCTTTTGACACATTTTGGTATCAGATAAGGGGACATGCTAGCTTGCTGATGTAAAACTGTTCAGGATACTCAAACTGAAAACTGAAAACCAATGTATGGCAGGCAAAATATTGTTCTAGCTATACACAGGAGTCAAAAAACAAATGGGCAAATCCATGGAAGAAAGGTGTCTTGGGAGTTTTCCAGCATTCAGTAGCTGCTTACCCAGAAGCACAGGTAGCTGGGGGGATATACCCTCGAGGGATAACTGTTACTTTGCTATTGTTTCCCTAAGCATATGCATTTGGCTGTTATCAGAGGCAGCATCTGGAGTTAGACTGACCTTTAGTCCAACACAGAATGGCTCTTCTGAAGTCTTTGCAATATTGTGAGACTTCCCCCAAACCCTCCATAACCCTGGAAGCTGGGGTTGGACCCTCATTCTTCCCTGACTTAACCTGTGGATCTGTTCTCAAATATGGTTTAAATTAGTCTCTAAAAATCTCAGAGATACTGACTAAGTGTGTTTGCATGATGAAGGTGAGTCCCTCACTGCCTCCAATATCTCAAACAACAGAGCTGGGATCCTGGTTGTTGTCCTGAGTAACATCCATGGATTGAGAGAGCACATATTTTAAATAAAATGTTACTCAACACTCAGGCAGCAAGTGTCTCGACTCTCTACCAAGTACAATAAAAATACTATAAATTCCGAATAACTCATAGCTGAAACTCAAGTGGGGAAAAAAAATGCATGGAAGTTGGTGGCAATTACTGAAAGCTGACAGCAGTGTGGCTTGTGGGATGGGCTGGGGAAGCAGCAGTGGCCTTCTGCTGCCCTGCCGACCACTGTGTGCACCAGAACCCATCTGGGCAGGAGCTGCCCAGAGCCCCCTGCCAGTGCTGAGCATGTCATGTCCCTGTGGGGTGAGCACTGCTGGCTGTCCTAACCCAGGGATATCTCCTCTGCTGGGCTGAGCTGGCTCCCCATTTACTTTCTGATGTGGAAAGAAGGGCATATTAGTAGAAGTATGCAGCAGGATGACTAAATATTCCCAGGTTAGCATCTGAGTGCTAAGGGAGAGTTAGAATGAGGACTGCAGGACTGTTTGTGATACCTGCTGGACCCTCATGGTTTTGGTGTGACAGGCAGGGACAGCTGTCAGCAGGCTTTGAAGTTCAGCTGAGAATCCAGCCCTAGACTCCGTGGATTCCTTTGTGAAGATTTTCGGATAGCCCCAAATCTATGAGCACAAATCCAAGCGTACACTCAAGGAAAGAGAGTGATGTTTACTAAGATAGCTGCAGGCCTGACTTCTGGCTCCACAGACCGTTCTCTGCCAGCGCTCTAGGATGAGAGGAAATTGCAGCTGTTTCTGTATCACTATGGCAATCACACAACAGTGCAGTGTTTCTCTCTGGCTACGGCAGATGTAGATTAATGTGAATTGCTCCTTTCTAAGGAGTTCCAGCATGTACATGCTCACATTACTGTGAATTTGTAAGGGTAAAACTAGGCTGCACTCCTGATGCGTAAAAACTGGGGACTGGCTTATGCATGTATTTGTTGCCGATTGCAAAATCTCCTTTTGTAAATGGAATATAGATGTTCGTTAGTTGTCCTAGGTATTTTGTACCTCCTACAGCAAATAAAGATAGGTCCTTCTCTTAGAGAAGCAAAATTAATTCCATCATAACACGGGAGAACAGCAATATATGGACTGGGCTGAAGAGGAAAACAGGAAAAACTTCAGTTTGTAAGACCTGTGGAGAATGAAGTCAATCACCTTTGTATACAACTTCATTGTGTTCTGCTAATTTCAACAAATCTCATCTGATTAGAGTAACTAAAAGCTTATTCTAGTGTACCAAAACCTAAGAAAATATATTTGATGTTGGGGTGAGCTTCACCTTTGGAAAGTAGGGCAGAGGAGAAAGGTTACTCCTGTCAGGATTATGTGGCTTTAGGTTTATTATGTTTTCTAAAGGCTTTTTCTAAGGTTAAAAAATTGTGCAATTCATTATTCTTTTATTTATCTTTTAAAGGAAAGACAGATCACCTCCTGGAAGAACAGGGGAAACTAAAGGTAAAGTATGAGAACAGCTTTATTTCTTTTTTTCTCCTTTTCACAATATCCATCATCATCTCTTTTGCTGTCGCTTCCTCTGAGGCAGGTGGAAGAAGAGCTCAGTGCATTAAACTCTTTAATTCTGCGAAAAATAAAATGCAGAGCAAATGACTCGCATGTGGTAGAGCAGTTGTGAGATTACAGTACCTCTTCAGGAAATAAAAGTTTGTCTGAGCGCTGTGTGTTATTAGGTTGCACATCCTGTACGTAGGCTGGCTGCGGTTAGCACTTGTTCCTAGATGCTCTGTTGCTCTTTTAGAAACGGAAGATTGTTGTCATTAATCTTTCTTTAATGTGTTAGGGGTGGGCCATAGCTACTGTCAGGTTGCAGGAAGGCATTAAATAGTTGTTCCTAGTGATAATCAGCTGTCTCTCATGCTGAGGTTATTCACATCACTCACATCCTTGCCCTAAATACAAGTTTTTATTTCATTATTTTCCTCTTTAGTACGTTCTGTGATCACATGGGAATTTTGCCAGTTGCCAGGGAGCCAGAATATGGATGATACTCTTGGTTTGTTTTTCTCTTCCTCTTGCATACCGGAGTTGTGGTTCTTTGTTGTGTATGCTGTGTGCCCTGTGGCGTGTGCAGATGCATGCACAAGCTGGTTTTGGGATCTCTTCCAGATCAAGCTTTTGCAGTTCACAACAATGAACATATCAGGCTGGGTGCAGCACATTTTATTGTTTGCTCTGTGGGAACTGGTAGGAGAGCTGAGCAAAAAGTGTGGAGTTTTGGAAGAGTGGATTTGACAAGGCAGCTGTCCAGAACTCTGTTCCCATGCAGAGGTGTAATGGTTCTTTAAAATCCCTGTTACATCAGTAAGAGCTTGGTATTGTGTGGGAATGGAGCCTCTGTGACCCTTCATTCTAAAGAATTTCTTGTTGGAAATAAGCAGTTAACTGTATTTATTTGTTTATGACAAAGGCTCTACGAAGCTTCCAGCTTTTGTGCGAGCATGCGATGTCACCTGAGACTCCTTCATCTTCAGGTTTGTGTCCAATATATCGTAGAGACTTTCCCTTCCACAATTATTTGAGAATGGTTGTGGCAGGGGAAGGAAATAATCTGTTTGGAGGGGGTTTATATGTGAGTGATGTGACTGAAGTGAGGGTGGGCTCTGTGACACCCTTGGGGTTTTTGCTGTATTCATAGCAATATCTTACTTTCTTCAGCTGCTAGTTGAGGATGTTGGTATCATTCAAATTATTCACCCCTGTGTTTTATGGTCTCTCCTTTCTTGATGGTTGAACATTCCAATGTATCTGAAGTACTTACTGAGCACCTGAGTGAAGTTTCTCACCCGCTCTGCCTGATCTAAAGCTGCCAGTCAGAAAGATCAGTATGGGCATCTTACTGCATTGTTTCAGTCAATTTTTCTATGTTTTCTTATACTAGTGAATGTAACTTTCTTTCAAATTTACCACTCTTTTCTAACCTGGTCTTCAACTTTTCTGCAGTTCATGCTCTGAGGCCAGCTGACATTAAAGCTGTCACTGCAATAGGAAGTTTGCAAACAGTAAGTACACGCATGAGGAGTGCTGAATGTGACCCATTTCCTCCGTTCTGACTCTGACAAGATGATGATGAACTGAGCTGGTGGTGTAATCTGGGGGCCCAGCTGGGGCATTCAGGACTTGAATCTTTCCACAAGCATCAAAGGTTTCTCATGAAAAATGAGTGGAAATACCTGCTGTTCAGTGTTCCAGTATACTGTGAATCTAAAAATAGGTAGCTGACTTCATGCAGGAGGAAATGTGATCACAGTGCTCTTGAAGAGAACCATGATATTTGATTAGTGTGTTTGGATTTTCCTAACAATGAGCTGAACACGCTGAATAACTGAAAGGAGCATTTGGGAAAACTCAAACTGGAAAAAAAAAGAAAAAAAAAAACAGTTTTGATAATCACACTTAGGACAAAATATCAATAAATGCAGTAGACTGTCTATCCTTTGGAAGTGTTTCCATCCCTTAGAGACTGGATTCCCACCTAAAAGGTGGAAGCTGTAGGTGTATCATAAAGATATAATTTTGTTTTATAAATCACTGGGTGAAGTTCTCCTGCCTGTTCTGATACAGTCACATTTGGATAATCTTTACTTACCTTAGTAGTTGGAGGTAAATATCTGAAATAGATTTGAGGACCAACTAGAAACATTTAACTACAACTCTCAAGCTTTGAGGAAGTGTAGAAATGCATGTAGTGGGCAAAAACTGGGAGCCATTGTAGGGCTACAGCTCCCAAGTAATGAGGGAGATTCTCCCTTATCACAAAACAACCTTCACATTTGAAAAGGTATTTATTAAGATGTCATTCTTTGCCTTGTCTGAAAGCTTTCCATTCAAAAAATCAGCGTTCCTGAACTCTCTGCAAGTAACTCCCTCTTTGGAAGAAAATATTTGTCCTACCTTTGAAGGTACTTCACCCATATTGGATGCATGGCACTTCAGAGCATGTCTTTTTTTGCTGATTTCTCCACTGCCTGTGGGTGGTGTCACAGAAAAATGTATAAATATTCTTCTAATCAACGTCTACTTTTTTAGAGCAAACATCTATGTCACTGTCTCCTCCTGGACTCTTTGAAATCAGTGAAGTTTCTCTGTATAAGGAGGGTTTTTTTTTTTTTCTTTTTTTTTTCAACAGACACCATCTTGGCAGAGTACCATCCATGTAAATTATCTAAATGACTTCAGGTCATGTCCCTTGTTGAAAAGGAACAGATCCAGAGAAATTCGTTATGGTTTAGAACAGCATTTCATTTGACTGAGTTTGAGTTCTGCTAGTCAAGTTTTATTTTAAGCTGTATGCAATAAACTTGTTAATGAAAGCAGCACCTAAGAAAAAAAATATCAGACTGTGAGAACACATTGTAATAAGGAAGTGCTGCAAAGGACAGCTCAGGAAAATAATTTAAATCTGTGACAAACTGCAGCATAATGAAGAAGAATGTGTAGAAAATAGTACTACCTAGGAAAAGAAGAGTACAATAAGGGAACAGTGTGTACCTTTGCTTAATGGTATTCTGTTGCCTTCTTATTCACAGCCACCAGTATCCGGTGTACATCGTGAAGATTTATTCCAAAGGTAACAATGGATTGCTAGCATTGATTTGTGTCATGACAGTAATTTACACAGTATCACAGGGTGGGAAATGGGTACAATGTTTGTGGACAAGTTCTGCACCGCTTTCTCCTTTCTTGTTCTCTTAGCAGATCTAAATCAGTGTGGAGAATCAAATGGTTAAGCCTTCTAGATGTAAATCTGTGTGGTTCTTTAGAGGCGTTCCAGATGAGGATTTGGCCCTGCAAAGACAAACTGTAAAAGACTACTATTTTTAAGTGGTTGCATGAACATCTGTGTCTGCTTACACATGCAAAAAGAGATCCTAGCATTGCTTGTGTATATGCATAAGCACAATTATTGCAACTTGTAAAGTGAAGAGAGGCAAAAGAAAGAGATCCAAGACTGTGCTCTTTCTCAGCAGTAGCTGATGACATGGTGGTTTTAGGGAGAGAAAGGCCCCATCCTAAATTTCAGCAGCTGCTGTGAATACACGCTCAGAGCTAGTCTAGCTAGTAAGGCGCTGGGGCTGTGCTGTAAAGTAACTTTTCCTTGAGAAATGGAGTAACAGCAGCTTCCTGTTTTCTCTGTCTAGCACAAGAAAGAGCCTCCCTGAAGTAAGCGTGGAAACTTTGGCAGGTGAGTCTTGCTGTCACACAAACTCAAGCAGATAACTGAACGGTGCTCTGGCCAACAGTCAAGGGCTTTGCTGGGCTGAAGCGTGGGTACAGCACAAACACAGCACGAGTGTAAGGGGAGCCTGAGGGAACGCATGCTGTGCTGGGGGAATGTGAGTGCCGCACAGGCTGGGCTCCCTGTGCTGGCTTTGAACAGGCTGTCTGGGTAGCCGCAGTCCCTGCTAGCATGTCTTCAAGGTGCTTGCTGCCTGTGCTAAGCAAGTGAAATCTTGTGTGGGTTTGCCTGTCCACTGTTCTGCTGCCACATGCTCAGGGTTTACACTGGGGCTGCCCTGGGTGCCCCACATACATGAATTCATCATCCATGAGCTGGCTGTAGAGGGTGCCTTGACTTGCTTGACAGGTGTCATAGGTGAACTTTCAGGTTCACTGAAATGCTGAGCTGAGTAGTGGATGGCTCCAGGGTCCTGCCCTCCAAGTCTTCATCCCAGTGTCTTAGTTCACCTCCAGCTCCCTGGCTGTGAAAAAGGTTTGAAAACTGGCAGCTCCTCAGTGCTTCAGGAGGCTGTCTCTGCATGCCCTTTCTCAGTAGCTTCCTTTCTACATCTGCTTCTATTTAAATCTGCCTGCACTTCTTGTGGCTGACATGAGAGGTGGGGATGGATATTTCTGACCTGAGTCTGGAGGCAAAATCAGACATCAAACCTGCGGTTCTTATTAGCAGCACCAGCAAGAACACCTGCAGAGCGGCTCAGGTGAACCTCTCATGGTTGCCAAGAGATCTTCCCAGGTCCTACCTTTTCTGATCTAGTTCAGCTGTGTTTGTAGTGAAGTTGCAGAGTAGCAGTGCTGTGTATGCAGAAAGAGCCTGACCTGTGTATGTCATTCAGCTCTTATCAGCAGTTTTAATCCCTCGGTCCTGTACCAGTCTCCTCTGCCTGGAACAACGGGAGCAGCATCAGGGAGCCAAACCACGTAAGTCTGAGGGGTTTTTGGCTGGGCAGTTTGTTTATGTTTGGAAAGGTGGAGGATGGAGGTGTTTGATGCTGAAGCCCATCACTGAACACAGAATATGCTCGGAACCAGGAAGGGCTTTACAGGCTTCCCAGGGATAGACCCTGCCATGGAGGGTCAGTTGTCAACTCTCAGAAGCAGGAGGAATGAAGCCATCTGTGTATTTTGGGGTCTGAAAAATCTGACAAATTTCTGGGCTGAATTAGAATTAGAAGTGTGCCTGTGCCTGCCAACCTGTGTCAGCTGTTTTCAGCTCTCTAAATGCACTTCTGAAAGCGAGATGTCAGAATACAAGCTAATCACCCCAGGCTTTCTGTGTAGTTTGAACAAGTGTCTAATATTTACACCTTTCATTGAGAGAAGATGAATCCCACCTGAAATTTTGAACGTTGTTTGACTTCATGATAAAAAGCAGCCAAAGCTTTACCCTTGCTGATGTCTTGACAGTTTCTCTTTTCTGTTTTTCAGAGACCTCCTATACCAAGCTGAAGAAATAGTGAAGCTCATGAAGGAGAACCAGGTTTGTTTAAAGCACAGATCAGTTCAGAGAGATTGGATTCCAAGCTGGAAAAGGGAGACGTGATGAAATAGCTTAAATACCACTTAAAGATCTCTTCAAAGATCTGAAGGCTTCTAATCAGTGCTCTCTGGGATTGGCAAGTGTCGCCTAATGGACTTAGCACAGCTAGGCATGGCTCTAGCCCTTCAATTTTTTGCTCCAGTTTACATCCTGCTAGTATGACACGCTCTCAGCAGCGCAGGAACATTAACCCTGTCAGTAAGTTGCATCAGGGACAGAAAGAAGCAACATCTAGCTTTGTGCTGAGCTGTGTGTGCCCATTTCCAATGAACACTCCAATAACAGCACAAATTTCTGGCTTTATCCTGAAATTTTTATTGGTGTGCATCCAGCTTCAATGGCAGCATTTGGTTCCTAACCGTCCATTTTCTGCCTCCTCTGGGGAGAAGCTGTTGAGTCACATGGAAGGGATCGAGTTGGGGAGTAGGCTACTGTTTGTTTGGCCTTGCGGATATAAAGCCATAGCAAACCTTACGTGAAGATAAAGGAAAAAGGCTAATAGGACTCTTATCGTTATGCTCCTTCTAATCTTTCATGTTATTTTTTTCTTCCAGATGATGGACTTCCAGAATGACTGGAAACTGATCACAGTGTTTTTCAGTGCTGAAAGCCCATGCACCTCCTGTGCCTCCACACAACCGGTAATCTTTTCATGGGGCAGTTTAGCTATGGAAGCATGTGATTAAGTCACTTTTCCAAGCTCTTGCCTTTGCCATGGTGAACCAAAGCAGTAGCTGGTTCCAGAAGGTTGGACTGATGCTATTCAGCAATGTAAGCTCCTGGTCCACAGTGTGTTTTGTATTTATAAACATGTACTTGATTTGGAATCCCAAGTCTGAGATGCTATAGAAGAACAGTTCTCTGACTGGTTTTGATGGTGTTTCTCATCCCATTTACAGAAGGACTGCATATCGGACAACCTGGAAAAACTTCAAGAAGTCTTGGACTTTTTGTATAAAGAAGTAAGATTTATTCATCAGTCTTCAATACCTGAATCCTTTGCTAATTTTTTTTGCCCAGTTTCCCTTACTGAGCTATGCCTTATAGCAGTGTTCAAGTGACTTACAATATGAATCTCATTGACTTCATTCCTCTAGCTCTATTCATTGCCAGTAGGGGTTTTATTCATGCTTTAAAAATCTGATGCTTTTGAAGAGGAAGGATGGACAGGGAACTGCTTAGCTTTGTTACACAAACTGGTGTATCACTCAGTCTTTGTATTTTTAAGTGACTTGCATTAATAATGGAGTAACACCAGTCTAGGTCTTGAAGTCATTCCTTTTTAACAGTGGTGGTTATGAAAATAATTGTAATTATTAGATATGTAGAGCGACCTACATAGTGTACAGGCTGCTAAATACCTGGTGGTGACTGGTGCATACCAGGGAAAACAGTCATCAGAGATATGTATAATGTATTTTTGTTTCTCCTATTATGCGTCCATTTTAAAATCTCAGCATTTCTAAAGGCTTTCTAGCTGGCTGAACTAAGACTTACCTATTTCTCTAGGATGATTTCTGGGAAATGTTCTGCACTGAATGTTACTCTACTAATGAGCAGTAGGCTAGATGAGGATGTATCTACTAAAGCAGACTACTTATCTGATGTATTTTGATAGCTTTTTCCAAGAATTTTGTATTGCTGGATTGGAGGCCTGAAGAGTACTCTTCACCTGCTCCAGTTTGATTACATCAGGCCACAGCCACTCATTCTTCTTAGAGGGACTTTGACAAATATTGTGTATGGGTGAAGTTCCACCCACACATCTGCTTCAGATTCCCTCCCCTATTAATTCCAGAATCTGTATATGTGCACTCATGAAAGTGAAATATCATTATGTAAATGGACAGTTGCTTTCTCTTTGGGGGAGAGGTGAGGTGGGATGCATGAGTGCCTGTGCTATTACACAGGATATTTAATCTCCAGGCTTTGCATTGATATTTTGCCTCAAAAAAAGAAAAAAAAAAAAAAAAAAAAAANGAAAAAAAAAAAAAAAAAAAAAAAAAAAAAGGGTAATTCCTAGTTCATCTGAGTTCAATTTAGTTGGCTGGTGACTACATGATTTGTGTAAAAATGAATTTCTGTGTCTCAGTCAAGAAATCATGATCACAAGTACTTCACAAATGTTGGCTAACATTATTCTAGATGGCAGGAGTAGGATTCAGGAAGGAATTGGCAAAGGCTCAGATCATTGATTTTTAAGAAGGCAGAATCCCAGCCCAGAGGTAACACAAGGGAAGTTGTAGACATTAGCAAGCAGCAATAATAGTAAATAATAATCTCCAACTGCAGATAATAATGTGGTTAATTTTTACTTTATCATTGCAGGTTCCCAAAACCTTTGTGAATTTGGTAGATTCCACTGAGCTCACAACTTTCCTTCTCGCATGCCAAGATCCTCAAAATGCCGGGTAACAAAGGCTCCTTTAAATTCTTGCCACTGTCTCCTACTAGATTTCAGACACACAGCTGTGTGTACATGCTGGCTCTGTACCTATTAAACAGTTTTCTGCCCTTGACACCAAAGCATGTCAAAGATTTTTAGATCTCCACTTTGTTTCTGCCACACTCTCTCTGTAGGCATGGATTTACCAGGAGGAGTAGGTGCTTTAACTCAGCAGCTTGGGTAGCACATTTAAAGATTGCATACTGTGGTTGTGGTAGGAAGAACAAAAGCAAGAAAATGTGAGTCGAAGTAGAAGTTTAACAGAAGAAAGAAAGAGAGGAGGGAAATAAATGACTCAAAGGTAATAAACCTCCACCTCTGACTAGACCAGTGTCCAGCCAGTCTCCAAGCAGTGGCCTCAGAAGCCCTCTGCTTCCTCTATCTCAGCTTTTATTTCTGAGTGTGACAGTAGATTGTGTGGAATATCCGCTTGGTCAGCTCATGTAATGTGTCCTGGCTATGTTCTCTCCCACTCTTTTGCTCAGCCCCACCTTACTCACTGGGTGGGACAGAGGGGAAGAACAGAAAGCTTTGACATTGCAAGCACTGTTCAGCAATGACCAAAGCACTGGTGTGTGATCAACAATGTTTTGGCCACAAATCCAAAACACTGTGCCATGTGGGCAGCTGAGAAAAAAGTTAACTCCATCCCAGCCAGACCCAGTATGGTCATTATGGTCATAAGACTGTACAGTCCGGCCACCCCCTGTTCTTTAGTCAGAGCTACTGCAACTCTTGAGTTGAAAACTCCGAAGGTTCTTTAAATGCAGAAGTTTCTAGGTATCAGTGTTCACAACATTCACAGAAGGAATAACTTGTCTTAAAAAAAGATTGTTAGGCTATATGAAAGCTACTGCTAGGGCTTAGAGTATGGTAGGATGTGGTAACTACCTGCATAGATGCTTTCATCCATCTTCCTCTCTCAGTACCTTGTAACAAAAGTGCGAGTAGCTTTCATCCCAATTTAGCAGGGAGTGGGAGTGTGCACGTGGACAGTTATGATAGAGTAGTTCTCAGCTGATAAGATTACACTCTTCTTTACTCCACAGTTATTTTTTCCTGTGCTTGTGTCACAAGACATCATATGTATTAGTATACTCATTCTGAAGTTCTTCACAAGCCTTTCACATGTACAACTCCATCAGTCAAGGAGGGGGTTTGGCAGCTGTGTAACCATGTGCTTAACAACAAGCATAAGCAGAGAAGAATCTTTCCACTTCAAAATCAATTGTGTGAAGAATTTTGGCAAGCTTATTTATCAATGTTCTCTTGAAGCTGTGTTTATCTGGTTGAACAGTTACACCAGTCTGTATACTTTGTGCTTAAGTATAAAACTCGTTGGCTCATCTCAGCCTCAGGCCCAGACAAAGGCCTCAGCATTTGATTAGCAAATGCTCATCTTTGGACTGTGCTTTCAAAAAAAAAAAAAAAAAAAAGAGCTCATACCAGAAGAGTAAGCATAAGTGTCTAAGAAGAAAATAGTGGCTGACTTTCCCAATCTCATGTCCATACATAACCTTAGGCACTGAAATTCGGAATATAAGTCCACTAAAATTTGTTAATGAACCTCACTTTTAGGCATACAACTCTCTTCATGTATTGTATGAAGTTCTTAGATGGCTGTCTGTGTACCTGCCTGTTAAGCTTCGGTAAGATGCTGGTCGTGAGTTCGTGTTTCTTTTACTCACCAGTACTGACAAAAACATTTTAACAGGAATACTGCCATCACACAGGTTTAGCTTGAGTTTTGTGGAAAGGAGAAAGACTGCTGCTTATGCTTGCAAGCCCCACTAAAGGTTTCTCAGATTCTCATCTATCCAGGCATTTTCAGCTGAGTATATCTGTGCTGGAACCAAACTAATCTCAAATATATCTTGTATTGTTCTTGTCTACTACATTGGGAGAGAGTCTGAGTTTTTCTGTCAGCTGCAGAAATGTGCGGTGTGCAGCTCTCACCTTGTGGGTCTGAAATTTGACTGAGATTGGCAAGCTGCTTGATAATGTCTGGCCACCCTGTAGCATAAATAAACTTCTGTAACATTGAGCTTCCATCCACATTTCTAGATGGAGGTCTTGTTGCCAAACACTTCAGTAGAAGTTCTTCTGGAATATGTTTTGAGTGTGTTCAACGCTCCTATGTGATTATAGGGAGGCAAGAATTTGAAAACTGGTGCAGCAGCTATTTTAAGCCTGAGCATGCTGCTAGTTTGGCATATTTGTCAGCTGAATAGGCTTTCAAACAAAGCAGTAGTCCAAAGCTCTGGACATGGAAATATATATCACTGTATTTAATAAACAAAAATGCTCCATGTAGCTTTGTGAGTGTATGCAGTAATTCAGGCTTCAGTACATGCGAATTGATGTCTTAATAGTTTGTGCTATCTGTATTGTTTATACCTTTATGTATGTTTATGCCAGTTCACAATGCCTTAGTTTTTCATCTACCTGGACTTGTGCAAGGCCTTTGACACGGCCCCGCACCATATCCTTATCTCTAAACTGGAGAGAGATGGATTTGATGGGTGGACTGTTTGCTGGATAAAGAACTGTCTGGAGAGTCGCAGCCAAAGGGTTGTAGTCAATGGCTCTATGTCCGGGTGGAGGCCGGTCACGAGCGGTGTCCCCCAGGGGTCCGTCTTGGGTCCGGTGCTCTTCAACATCTTTATCAACGACTTAGACTGTGGGATCGAGTGCACCCTCAGCAAGTTTGCTGATGGCACCAAGCTGAGTGGTGCAGTTGATACCCCTGAAGGAAGGGATGCCATCCAGAGGGACCTGGACAGGCTGGAAAAGTGGGCCCACGAGAACCTGGTGAGGTTCAACAAGGTCAAGTGCAAGGTGTTGCACTTGGGTCGGGGCAATCCCAGGTGTGTGTACAGACTGGGAGAAGAACTCCTTGAGAGCAGCCCTGTGGAGAAGGACTTGGACGTTGTGATCGATGAAAAGCTGGCCATGAGCCGGCAGTGCGCTCTTGCAGCCAGGAAGGCCAATGGCATCCTGGGCTGCATCAAGAGAGGGGTGGCCAGCAGGGAGAGGGAGGTGATCGTCCCCCTCTACTCTGCCCTTGGAAGGCCTCACCTGGAGTACTGTGTCCAGGCCTGGGGCCCCCAGTACAGAGGGGATGTGGAGCTGTTGGAGCGGGTCCAGAGGAGGGCCACCAAAATGATGAGAGGGCTGGAGCACCTCTCCTGTGAGGAAAGGTTGAGGGAGTTGGGACTGTTCAGCTTGGAAAAGAGCAGGCTCTGGGGAGACCTCACTGCGGCCTTCCAATGCTTGAAAGGAGCTTACAGGCAGGAGGGGGACCGACTTTTTACAAGGGTGGATAATGGTAGGACAAGGGGGAATGGGCTAAAACTGAAAGAGGGGAGGTTTGTGTTGGACATCAGGAAGAAATTCTTCCCTGAGAGAGTGGTGAGGCGCTGGCACAGGCTGCCCAGAGAAGTTGTGGCTGCCCCATCCCTGGCTGTGTTCATGGCCAGGCTGGATGGGTTCCTGGGCAGTTTGATCTAGTGAGCTAGTGGCTGGCAGCCCTGTCCACGGCAGGGGGGTTGGAACTAGATGATCTCTGAGGTCCCCTCCAACCCAAGCCATTCTGTGATTCTATGACTCATTGTTTTCCGCAGCAGTTCAGCTGGGAATTGGTGCAACTGTGTTCATGAATGCTCCAAGCTAAATGACAACATACTGAGATGGTCCTATCAGGTATGGCATATTCTGTGTTGCATGGTGCTTGCATTGCTGGATATGTCTGTCTCTTCATTTTCCATGTTAAACTGAAGTGAGGAGCTAAGGGAGAAACAGTGGTGAGGAAGCCAAGAAGCTGCCTTTGTACCATGTCTGCAACAATCCTGACCCCATTTCTTGTATCAGGAACAATGCAATCAATGCAATGAGTTCTCTGTATACCTGAGTGACCTTGGTGTCTCTTCCAGTTTCCAATGACTATATAGCTCTTGGAACCTAGGATTTGTTATAATCCATTAGAGAAGTGATTTGTCTCATCCAGTAACTTGGCTATTGATGCTACATGTCTTAGAGGGATTTATTCTGTTAGACAAAACAGTCGTACAGGAATTCTTTAAAGAATGATGGGGAAGCAAATAAGCACAGTAATTCATTGCCTTGCTAAGCTTGCTGCTCTTTCAAAGACCATGATGGTAATTCAGTGTAGCTTTCTCATCTCCACAAGGAGTTTCTAAGTACTGCATAAAATGATTTCATTAAATTACTGTCTTTGTTCTGGATTACAGAATTTGGTTATTGTGGTTTATTAGGAATCGAGATGATCTTGGTCCACTTTAAGCCCCAGTGAATTGCACATATATTACACTCTCTACATAATGATACTCATGTGATTAAATGGTTGTCTATTCAGGATGCTTGGGAAAAACTGCTCAGGTCTAAGAGGTATGATCAAAAGGATGACTTCACTGTTGTTCTTCAGCCTTCTCTCCAAGAAATAAATCTATTGCTCAGACTGGTGAGTAAAAGCACATTGTTAGATTATTTCTGAAGTGTGTCTGGTGAGATTGAGTGCAATATTCAGCTGGCTCTTTCCTGTCTACAGACAAGGGTAGTCATGTAGGACACATCTTGAGATCAGACACAGAAGTGCTGAGAGTAGAGCTCAGTTCAAGCAACATCAGTCAGAGATCTTGCATTTTTGAACACTGTGCTCCTGGAGAAATCAACTCATAGCACATCTGTAGATTAGGCCAGATTAGACTAGATGTGTCTGGAAAATGTCAACCCTGCTAGTTTTTCTATATCCCTGTAATCATCAGCTCATTCAGGCTTATGTATGTTCGGAAACAAAGCTAAAAGAAGGTAACGAAGTGTTTAAAAATGAGTGGGAGAAAAAAATGGTTTCATAACCTGTGTTGGAAAGTAGAGTTATCTCCCTGCAAATATACTGAAACTAATGCAACCCAGGATACTGGAAATGAATTTTGTCCAGACTTTATATCTGATGTAGCCAATGTGGAATGTATATAGATAGGGTTGCCTGGAACATCAGACATCATTTTGCCACAGGCAGTTTAAAAGGAAAGCTCAGAGGTCAAAGTTGTTTGAGACTTGGCAAAGGAGTGTGGGAGATATGACCTCGTAGATAATGGTTCACGCAATAAAGTATCAAAATCCAACTTAAAACACTTTGTGGCTATTTGCATAATAAGTTAGCAGCGGGTTGCAGTCCATTTCCTGGACATTGTAACAACTCCTCGAGTGTGTGTTAATTCCATCGCTTTCCTCAGCTCGGTATCAGAACAAAGTGGATGGGGATTAGGAAATTTGTCTTCCAGGAAATTTGAAGTCTGCTGTGTTGCAAAACCTTCCTTTGCTGTGGGGTCGTCTTATGGCAGACTTGTTTTACCAATGGCTGGTCCATATAAAATGGCAGGCTTAACTTTCATGCCTTGACCTTTTCCCTGGGTAAATTGCTCTGCTATTGCCTTCAATGCCATCTTGTGTCATAGCTGGATTCTTTTTCTTCCAGTCTGTAGCAGCAAGCCACGTGACTGGCAGGTTACCATGTGTCACTTTCATTTAAAAATAAATTTGATCTCTTAAGACAAGTTCTTCATTCTTCCGCTTTTTTAATGCCTGTAACTGTTAGCTAAGGAAAAGTGTTATGATCATGTGAACAATTTATAATAAACGTCTGTATATTTTCCTGAACTCCTGTATGTCACTATTGTGATTGTGTTTTGTTGTTGCCCTAGTCTTGTTCTGTTGATGTGCAGTCGCTTCATTACTGTGGAGTGGAAGCGGGTACAGCAGTCACGTATAAGAATAGCATCTGTTCTGTCTTGACACACCGGCAGGAACTTGAGCAACAAATGGCTTAATGGGAATACCAGAAACTGTGATTCTGCAGATATGAGAATAACTTTATAAAATGAGAACTTGTGTGGCAGAATGTCTCATCTCTTCACACTGTATTTTACCATGCTCTAAATGCTTTGTCTTTCAGGACAAGGATGACTTCATCACCACAGCAAACATACAAGTGGAAACTCTGGAAAAGAATTATACCTTCATGTCTGTGGCCCTTTGGAACAACATGGTGAGCAGTACCGCAGATGCTGTTGTTTACTGGACTTAGTACAGACACTTGGTAGCAGCTCCACACTAGCCAGGCTTTGAGTAGTGGGGAAGGAGGGGAAGGAAGTATGTAGGAAAGAAACATCTCATGACTATTACTTTCAGCTGTGCAGTCTGCTCTCTGCTAATGGTAAATGCCCTACTTTTCCAAGGCAAATGTCTTTCTGTTTCATGGCTGCTACTTTCTACCAAGAGCTTTTTAGAAATGATTCCAAGGTAGCCCTTCAGGAGGTCTTGGGAAGCAAGAGAGCTGTTGCAGACCCTTCTGCTAGCCTCACGTCTGTGGCAGTGGCGCACTGACAGCTGAGGCTTGTCATTACCTGAGATTACAATGGCTATACTCTTCTATCTCATTTGTTTTATATCCTTCCCACTCTTTACTAACAAGTCTCATAAGGCTAGTTTCCTCATTAGCCATCATCCTTCTGCTTCTTTTGCTCACAGTAAAAAGGTGAAGACAGTCTTGAAGAGTTCCTACTGTTTCTTCTAGAGCTGGATGTCCTACCCAGATAAGAAAATCCTTATTTGTGCCTTATAATGGGAGAGACCATGTCTGAAAGAAACATGGCCTGAAAGCCCACTCAGTCTTGAAAACAGTGTCGAGTTTTGTAAGAGGCTGTTTCCTTCCACAGGTTTAAGCTGCTAACACAGCATTTGTGTGTGTAACTGAGTGCATGCACATACAGCTTGAGGAGTTTGCATTTCAGAATTGATGGTGGGGGCAAATGAAGGAAGCGGAGTTGCTTTCCAATGAGACAAAAAAGCAGACTCCTGGATATGTGCTCGCCAGAGCAACAGAGGATGTTACTGCTTAGTGCATGCTGTTTTTGGATATGCCCTGACTATGGCAGTTTTCAGTAAGACGTTGATTTTACTGTTCTTTCTGGCTTAGAAAGTCTCAATTTTTCACTTTTTTTTTTTTTCTAATAAACTACATATAATTTTATTTTAATTAAAAGGAATCTGCAATCGCCAATCAAGATGGATTAAATAAAATACTTTTTTGCTTGTTTTGCAGTCCACGTGTTAATAAACTTTTCATTTGAGATCACCTACTATTCCCACATCTGTCCAAATTATGCTAAGCATGAAGGAAAAAAGTCTACACTGTGACTGCCTTTTAGTTAACTACACTTAAAACAAATCTATACAAATATAAGTATTCTTATTTCCTTCTATGCTATTTCTGGCAGTAGTAATGCTGCTACAGTGTTGATTGCTTGAAGAAGTAGAATTTGCAGGAAGAAACTATCTCTTACTCAAGCAGATGACATAACTAGAAAAATTGTACACTCCAATAAAAAATATCTATTTCCATCTGCCACTTCAGATAAATAGTGGGAGACAGAGTTAAAAGTTGATCAGCCATTGAAGTTTTAACCTTGAACAAGTGTGCTGCATCCAGGTATCAGTTTTGCTGTTATCTTTGACACTCCTTGTGGTGATGTCAAAGTTCCCATCTCGGTTCTTCTATTGTAAAGTAATGCAATGTTAAGGTTCATGATGGCGTCTTCATCATTATTTTTGCTTAGTCTCATGAAGTAACTGGTTTCACTAACTGAACGAGCAATGCAGACTCTGAAAGTCAGATTCCTGAAGCTTGAATTCAAAATGTTCTCTCGGTTCTCCATAAGAAAGTGGGTGAGCGGCTTAGACTGCCCATGTCACAGTTACTTCTGTCACTTAAATGTGATCTATAAGAAACTAGGAAGAGGTGGCGTATCCTCCACAGATATTAGCCATTATAAGTATTAAACCTAGTCAGGAGGAAACCACATGAGTTATGAACATCCAATTTTCTGTGAAAAATGTCCCTCTTCATCTGTTTAGCACAGTATTTTCATTTTCCATTTTGTGAAATGAAATGCTCAATTATTTTTTTCAACTAGTGTAGGAAATGAATGCTTCTGATGAGAAGTACCAGAGTGCTGCCAGTTTGCCAGCCCATTTTGTGACTCTCCAGCAGGAATTGTCTGGGGCCAACTGAACCAAGTTTGTTAGAATTTGAGCCATCTAAGTACAGCAATAGATTGGTCTGATCTATTATATTTTCCAGGGCTTACCTGTTGGAAGCTGACCTCCAGCTTTGANTTTTTCCTTTTCCCCAAATATCCTATGCTATAGATATTTTCTTTCTATCGCTTCTTACTGTGCAACATCTTATGCTTCTTACTGATTTCAATTTACGTAGAATGTCAATACTGGGCATCTTGCACATGCTTGACAAGGGGTTACAATAGCATTATCCACACTCTGGAACAGCTGTGTTGCCTCCTCCAAACCCAGGCTCTATAGAAGGGAAGAGGGCTAGGATTTTGCTTAGTTTGATAACTATTGCAAACATACTCAGTTAAGCCAACACTGATTTCTGTTTTTTGTGCTTTCAAATTCTTACAGTTAGCTGGTAACAAACTACTTCTCTTCCTTCAGATACATATATATTTTTTTTCTTTGCAGCTTCTGCCATCGTAACAGCCATCTTTCCCTCTGCTTCTTTTTCTCTGTACATTTCCCCATTTTTCAACTATCAGCTTTTATTTATTTCAATGTTTTTTGTCAGTGTAACGTGGCTCCTCTAGAAAGGGGACAACTTCCTTTCTCCCTCTATTTTACTGCCTCCTCTCTCATTTACAGGAATTTTCTTAGCACAGCTGGTGATTATCAGAAAGGCGCCTCCCTGGGCAGGTTCCTTATCTGCCCGTGGTGGTATTCTGCCATTGTGCAAAAAGCAACTATCTGAAAGATGCTTTCAGTGTAAAAAGCACTAATAAGTAACTTTTATCGGAGAAAGTTCATTCTAGCTGCCCTTCTCAGCAGAGTTACTAGTTCATGCTGACTACTCACAATACATACTGGGAAATGATAGGAAATCAAGATCAAGATTTATTGAGCAGCAAAAATAGAATGAGGAGGTGCTGAAGAAACAAGTTCAGAGTGCTTCCCTCCTGCTGTCTGCCAGGCTGTCCTTACGTTGAGTATGCTTGTTTTGAGGCTTGATACTAGCCCCTTTCTTGGATTGATTAGCTGCTTGTTGGCCAAAGGGCAAAACCTTGAAAATCTAGTGGCAATTGGCAATAGCACTGGACTTCAGTCTGGCTGAAAAGAAGCTAAGCTAGCAGCATGTGCTAAAGACTTGTCCTAGACATAGCTGAATATTTTTCTGAAACACTCCTAGTTATGTAGGAGCAATGCAATGCAATCCAAATGCTAAGCACATCAGAGAAGAGTCAGCTAAATGACACTGGGTAGTTAGGAAAAGCTGAGAGAGGCTATTTGTTTACTTGAATGGTTCTGATGTTTACCATAGGGAGGTTGTTTAATTTTGGCAAATGTCTACAACATTATCTCTGGAAATATATCCAAGGGCAAAGCTCCTTTTATGAGCATAAAGAAACTTAGATAAGAAGCTCTTGCTCCTGTGTTTGGCATTCTTTTCTGTAACAGAAAAGGCCACCAAAAGCATTCTGCAACCCAGAGAGAAACAAACTGAAGCCAGGCAAGAACCGGAGTGCGAACAGCACCCACATGAGGCTGTACCTGCCTCTCTCCTGCGCTCAGTGCTTTACACTGACTTAGAAACCTCTGCAGTCCCAGAGCAGACCATCCCCCTAATCCCGCTGCATGGCAGACATACCAGGTTTCAGGGTTGGTTTTGGCTTAGCACAATACAGATCCAGGGGTATGATCAGGACCTTCCAGCTCTCCTGCATGGGAGCCATTGATCTTCCCGGAGAGAACAGTGTCTCTGAGCAGTCTGAAATGAATTGCTTCCTGGAGAAATTAATTCTCATCACCCAACAACATATTATTTAAACTCATTTGTAGCTTACAAATACTGCTTTCATCCTGTGTTCTGGAGGATGATTCCATGCTGGAAGATTATTTCCTTTTAAGAACGTTGTTGCTTTGTTCTGTCCTATGAGGATGGGAAAGTACCGGCTCTCAGTGTATCTTCTCCCTGGCCTTCATTATTTTGTGTATTTCAGGAACACTCCTTTTATTCCTCCTTTAAAAAAAAAA